>RJWM01037034.1:0-17730 GCA_004363535.1 Dasyprocta punctata
TGTTTTTATATTCAGATCTTTAATCCATTTTGACTTTATTTTAGTGCATGGTGATAGGCATGGATCTAGTTTTAGTTTACAGCATATAGAAAGCCAGTTTCTCCAGCACCATTTGTTAAAGAGGTTATCTTTCTTCCAATGTACATGTTTGGCCCCTTTGTCAAAGATGAGGTGGCTAAGTGTGTTTGTAGTTGTTTCTATATCTTCTAATCTATTCCATTGATCTTCAGGTCTGTTTTGATTCCAGTACCATGCTGATTTTATCACAGTAGCTTTGTAGTATAGTTTCAAGTCGGGGATTGTGATGCCTCCTGCCTTCCCTTTGTTGCCCAGTGATGCCTACCAATCTTATATCATTTCTCTTGGCATCATCTTGCAGCTGTTGAATTGTTGTTTTCTGGTTCCTTGTTAGTTTTAAGAAATCTTTTCTTTTATGATTGTAAGCTTCCATGCTGTCTTAAAGGTCTGAGACTCTCCAGCTTCATTCAAGCAGTTTTGCCAACTTCCAATGGGATTTTTGATTTCCTGAATTTCCCTTTGAATCTGTTTCATGGATCATAATTCTGTCTTGTATTATTCATTCAAAGTTTCCATCATGTTCTTCTGTTCTTCTATTTTTTTATCTTGATCTTCTTTAGATACACACAGTGTTTCTTTCATAGTGTTTGTCATTTCATTTTTTTATCTTAGAGATTATTTCTGATCTGCTTTCCTCTATAGCTTCATGAAGTTGTTGCTTTACTTCAGTTGCTATCATTTCAGAAAGTTCAGTTGTGTGATTCCCAGTGTCTTTCATTTTAGTGTCTCTAGGGTTTGTTCTCATTGGGCTGAAGGACTGAAACTGAATCTCACCCTTTCGTTTTGTCATTTTCCTCTGGGACCTGTGTGGCTGGCCAGGCAGCCTCCCAATGGATTGCAGTGGAACACTGCACTGGGTAGAGCTTCAATCCTCCATTATCCCCATGGCTAGCTGGGGCACACCCCCAAACTACAGCACTGTATCTTTGTGCTCTGTGGTCTGTGAGGCTGGCCGTGTGTTCCCCTGCTGTACTTTGTTGGGTTGCTCTGGGATGCTGGACTGGACAAAGTTTGTATCCTCCCTGCAGCTAGCAGGGCCACACCCCTGGAGGTTTTGGCCAGGGCCTAGTACCTGGCTGTGTAGAGTTTAGAACCTCTGCACCCGAGGTACCTAGGAGAGATGCACCTCTGGGCTGTGGCACTGGGGACTTGGGAGTTCATAATCTCCGGGACCCAGGCAGCTAGGTGGAGTGCACCCTGGAGTGTGGCACCACCAGGACCTTGTGTCTGGCTCCAAGGAGTTCAGAGCCTCTGGAGCATGGAGCAAGCCTGGGTGCATGCCCAGCATATGGTGCTGTGGCCTTTCTCCTGGCTGGGTGGAGTTCGCAATCTCCAGAAACTACTGTGTGGCTGGACCTGAGCTATCACTATATGCAATATTTTAACTACTGTTAAATTCCTATTTTCCTGAAATTCTGTATTGTTTCTGTCCTTTTTTGTTTTGTTTTAAAACTTAAAAAAGCAGTCAGAGAAAAACAAAGAATCAAAGAAAAGTTAATCAGAATCATAACAGAGTGTTTAAATCTTAGAAACAACCCTAATACCCATCAGCTGTGGAATGGATAAAAAATAATGTGGTATTTTTATACAATGGGATATTACTCAGCTATGAATAAGGATAAACTTGAGGCTTTTATAGGTAAATGGGTGCAACTTGAGACCACACTCATAAGTGAAATAAATCAAACTTGCACATGTAAGTATTGTCTCCCTGGTGTAAAAGACACTGAAAAAGTGATAAGATCCAGAATGTGCAATAGATATTATGAAAATGAAAGAGAAAGAAAGCACTCAAAAGGAAAGAACAACTGGGATAGGGGAAAGGAAAAAACGAAGAAGGGAAAAAATTATGTAGGCATAAATATATATGTGTGTATATATATGTATATACATATGATGGATAACTATACTACAAATCTCTGTAAATTCATCAAAAAGAACAGTTTGTGCTTTCATTGTTTGATTGATCATTTTTTCATGCCTAAATCTTATAATCTGAACAACTGCTTTTAAGATAACAATATGCAGTATTTTAACTACTGTTAATTTCCTATTTTTCTGAAATTCTGTATCATTTCTATCCTTTTTTGTTTTGTTTTGTTTTAAAACTTAATAAAGCGGTAACAGAAAAACAAAGAATCAGAGAAAAGTAAACCAATCAGAATCATAGCAGACTTCTTAACACAAGCCTTAAAGTCCAGGAGAGCTAGGAGTGAAGTATTTCAAGCTCTAAAAGCAAATAACTTCTGACCCAGATGAAGTTATCCTGCAAAACTATCCTTCAAAATAGATGGAGAAATAAGGTATTTTGTTGAAAAAGACCAGCTCCATAGATATATGAGTGCTAAATCAGCACTTCAGAAAATACTTAAGAATATTTTTGACAGAAACGACAAAATCGACATATCTAAAAACCCAGAGGAAACAAAAACTCCCAGTAAGGTCAGTGGATAAACAATAATAAAAATGTTAGGAAATGAAAAACAAAGGCATCATCAACAGAGAAAGAAGACAATGATAGTAAGTGATCAACACATCTCAGTCATATCTCTCAGTTAATAGCCTCATCTCTCCAAATAAATGACACACATTGCAGACTGAATCAAAAAACCAATCCAACAGTCTGTTGCATTCAATAAATTCATCAGATCAAAAAAAGATATTCATACACTAAAAATTGAAGGAAACCAAGATTTCATTAACATGGAACCTGAAAACGAGCAGGCATAGCTATTTTAATCTCAGATCAAGTAAACTTCAGGGTAAAACTGACTAGAAGAGACAAAGATTACAACATACTAATTAAAGGAACAATCTAACAAGAAGAGATAACATTGATCAATATATATGCACTGAATGCTAGAGCAGCTATCTTCATAAAACAGAAACTTCTGAATTTCAAAGATAAAATAAATACACAATCATAGTGGGGGATATTAACACCCCACTATTGCAAAGACATTGACTAAATGACTCAATAAAGAAATATCAGAGCTGAGCCACACCCTTGTACATATGCACTTAATAGATATCTGCAGAATATTCCACCTCACTAAAACGGAGTATACATTATTTTCAGCAATAAATGATACGTTTTCCAAAACAGATCACACACTAGTCTACAACAGCTGCTTTAGTAAAAATAAAATTGAAATTGCCCCATGCAAACTATCAGACAACTATGCAAAGAAAATAGAAATCAATGACTGAAGAAATTTTGGAAAAGGAAAAAGCTCCTAAAAAAATCAACAACATACTCCCAAACAACAAGTGGGTCACAGGGGAAATCATTGAAGAAATTTATTACAGGAAGCCCTTACTAGCTCCTCTTGGTGGAAATCTTTGTTAGCTCTATTAATAATTATCCTGTTGATGCTATTATTTGGCTCATACATACTTAATTGTTTCTTTGAGTTTGTCTCCTCCAGACTTAAAGCTGTATGCCTACCCAAGATAAAAATGCCTGGTATCTATCAAGGGCCTTTAGATAGACCCTCTGCAGAGTATCTGACTGCTGATCAACAACTGCAACGCCCTTCAGCCTGAGGAAGCCAGATTGGTCATTGCCCATTACTCCCTCATGGCAGTTTGGGGTACTTCTTCAGAGAGAGGAATGTTATAGGCAGCTAAATTAGATAGAAATATTATAGGCACTCAGACAGGGCTAGGCCCTCAAAGGAGTCAGTGCAAAAGATCAGATACCTTGTGACCATGGGGGAGACAGACACCTCCCACTGTGGGCCAGATCTCAAGAGAAATGCACCCACACCCTAAGGATAAGCATCAAGGATTGATATTTTAAATAGGTATTGATCACCTTGAGGAAGCCAGAAGGAACCACTAACCCAACCCCCTACAGGAAAATGTCCTGTTCTATATTCATGTCCACTTGCTACATGACTTACTTTCCCATTTAATCCTCTTTTAATCAATTTTACCTGAGCAATTATACTTGTAATCTTATTAGTTGACCATAGTTCTGTCCCACCTCGTGTCCACCTTGCAGTTTCCCACTTTCCCCTACCTTGTACCCACCTCACCACATGGTTTTCTTCTATAAAAATCCCTAGAAAAGGCGGAGTCTTTGGCAGCCCACTCAGGACCCCTTAAGTCTCTCTTGGACACAAGCTTTCTTTCCCTCAATAAATATATTCTGCTGTTTAAAAAATGAAGAAGAGCCAGGCATGGTGGCGCATGCCTATAATCCCATCACTCGGGGGGCTGAGGTAGAAGGAGTGTTGTGAGTTCAAGGCCGACTTGGGCTGCTACACGAGCGCAAGGCCAGCCTGAGCTACATAGTGCTACCCTACCTCAAAAAACTAGGGCCGGGAGTTTGGCTCAATGGCTTAAGCACCTATCTGGCAGGTGCAAGGTTGTGAGTTCGATCCCTGGTGCCGCAAAAAAATACAAATAAATAAAATTAAATTAAAAATGAAATTTAAAAACCTCTGGAAGTTAATAGCAATTATGGTACAACTTAAACCTCTGAGAAAATATGAAAGCAGTCCTAAAAATTTCATTTTAATCAATGCTTGCATTAGGAAAACAGCAAGTACAAAGAAATAACTTAGGAAAAACTTAAGATTGTTGAGAAACAAAAACAAACCAGCCCCAAACTGAAATTAAAGAGGAAAACTATAATGAAGAGAGAGGAAAACAATGAAATTTAGACTAAAAAACCTGTAAAAATATCAACAAATTGAAAAGCTGGTTTTTCAAAAGAATAACTAAAATAGATAAGCCTTTAAGCCAGTTTTATGAGAACAGGAGAGAAAGACTCACATCACTGCAATTAGAAATGAAAAGGGTGAAATTACAACAAATGCTGTCAAAATCCAGAGATGGTTGTATTAAAAAAATTAGCAAATTTTGAAGAAATGGACAGATTCCTAGCGACATGCAAATTACCAAAGCTAATATAAGAAGACATAAATATGCTTAACAACTCAATAACATGCAATGAAATTGACATGGTAATGAAAAATGTGCAAACTAAAAAACTCTAAGACCTGATGGATTTGCTGCTAAATTCTACAAAATTATTAAGAAAGTTATATGACCAATGCTCCTCTTAAAATAATTGAAAGGGATTGAGTGCTCCAAAATTCATTTATGAAAGCCAGTATCACTCTGATCCCAAAGACCCAACTAAAAGAGAGAACTATAGGCCAGTCTCCCTAATAAAGATAAATGTAAAAATCCCTAACAAGACATTAGCAAACAGAATGCTGCGCATCATCAAAAAGAACAAACATATCATGATCAAGTAAGTTTCGTCTCACAGATGCAAAGATGGTTCAATATACATAAGTCAATAAATGTAATACATCACATAAACAGAAACAAGGTCAAAATCTCCATGCTCATATCAATATATGCAAAAAAGACTTTCAACAAAATTCCACAGCCCTTTATATTTAAAACCCCAGAGAAAATAAGTATACCCAGACCATACCTGAATTTAATAAAAGCAATTTATGATAGACCAATAGCCAGCATCATACTAAATGTGGAAAAACTAAAAGCATTCCCCATGAAAATCAGTGACAAGAAAATTATGCCCACCATCACTAGTTTTATTCAACATAGTACTTGAAACATTAGCTGGAACAATCAGGCAAGAGAAAGAAATAAAAAGGATACATATAGGAAAGGAAGAACTCAAATTATCATTGATATTTGGAGATGACATGATATTCTACATAGATCCAAAGAACTCCATCAAAAAGCACTTAGAACTAATAATGAGTTCTTGAAATGTAGCAGTATAGAAGATCAACACAGAAAAATCATTAGCATTTGTGTATATCAATAATGAACTTAGTGATAAGGGGATTCTGAAAACAATAGCATTCATAGTAGCTTCAAGAAAGATGAAATACATATGAATTAAAATAACCAAGGAGTAAAAGACCTCTACAAAGAAAACTACTGTATTCTGGAGATGATTGAAGAAGATGTCAGACAATGAAAAGATGTCCCCTGCTCCTGAATAGGCAGAATCAATATTGGCAAAATGACCATAATCCCCAAAATGTTATATATCAAATCCTAATCAAAATATCAACAGCAAAACCATTCATGGTGATACATGCCTGTAATCCAAGTACTTGGGAGGCTGAGGCAGGAGGATTGCTCTGAGTTCAAGGCCAGTCTGGACTACAGAGTGAGACCCTGTCACAAAAAAGAAAAAAAATTAACAGTATATTTACAGAACTAAAGAAAATAATCCTAAAATTCATACAAAACCAGAAAAGACTCAGAGTAGCAAAAGCAATTTTGGGCAACAAGAGCAAAGGAGTAGGCCTTACAGTACCAGACATCAAGCCATATTGCATAGCAGTAGTGATAAAAACAACATGGTATTGTAACAATAATAGATATGTGGATCAGTGGAACAAAATAGAGGATATAGAAACATCTCTAGATGCATTCAGCTACTTGATCTTTGACAACAGGGGCCAAAACCATACACTGGAGGAAAGATAACTTTTTCAACATGTATTGCTAGGAAAACTGGTTATCTGTTTGCAGAAGATTGAAGCTGGACCCATATCTCTCAACATGTACTAAATTAAAATCAAAATAGAACAAAGATCTAAATATTAAGACAGAAACATTAAACCAACTGAAAGATAAAATAGGTAAAACATTTGAAGATATAGGTATAGGAAAGAATTTTCTAAACATAACCTCAGTTGCATAAGAAACAACAGCAAGAATCAATCAGTGGTACTATATCAGACTAAAAAGCTTTTGTACAGGCAAAAACTCAATTGGAGTCAAGAGACAACCTACAGAATGAGAAAAATTTTGCCAGCTATTCATCAGAGGACTAATTTAGAATATATAAAGAACTTAAAAAATTAGACCACCTGAAATTAAGGATCCGATCAAGATTTCGGAAAGTGAAATGAGCAGATACTTCACATACAAAAAAGAACAAATGGCCAAGAAATGTATTAAAAATGTTCAACATCTCTTGCTTTTAGAGATATGCAAATTAAAACATCCCTAAGATTCCATTTTACTCCAGAAAGAATGGCAGTCTTTGAGAAATCAAAAAATAAATGCTGGCATTGCTGTGAAGAAAAAGGAACTTTCCTAAATAGCTGTGGGAATGTAAGCTAGTGCAACCACTATGGAAATTAGTATGAGGATTTCTCAACAAACTAAAATTGGAAATTCCACATGACACAGCAACTCCCTTTCTAGGCATCGTCCCCAAAAAGCTTAACACATCATACTACAGTGATACATGCATACCAACATTTATAGCAGCACAATTCATAACAGCAAATTCTTGGAATCAACCTGTATACCCATCATTAGACAATTCAATAAAGAAAATGTAATCTACATATGCAGTAAGTCCCTGACTTACAAACATTTGATTTGCAAACTTTCACAGGTATACTGTAGAAGATTCTTTGTCAGCTTATGAATGAATCTGACTTATAAGCAATTGTCCCAAAAATGGAACTTGTGAGTTTTTTTATTTTAAAAACAAAACTAAACAAAACAACAAATAAAAGCAATGATACAGAATTTCAAAACAAAATAATAGGAAGTTAACACTAGTTAATATATTGCATATTGTTATCTTCAAAGTGGTTGTTCAGATTGTAAGATTTAGGCACGAAAAAATGATCAAACAATCAAACAATGAAAGCACAAACTTCTTCCTGATGAACTAACAGAAATTAGTAGTATAGTTATCTATATTGTATATATTTGTAAGTAGGGGACTTACGGTAATGGTATACTACTTGAATGTAAAGAAGGACAAATTCGAGAAATGTGTAGTAAAAGGGATGTACCTGGAAAATAAAATGTTGAGAAAAATCAATTTGACACACAAACTTCAATATGTCTCATCTGAGTAAGGCAAAGTATAAACTAAGAGAAAAATAAAGGAAGGCTAGAACAAGGCAGTGAGATGGATCTTTCAGATGAGAATGGGTTCAGGGGAATATGGGTGTGGGTTGAGGGGGAAGGAATGAGGAAATAGGCGGAATGAAGGTATGGTATGCAAAAGGTCCTAATAACCTCAATGAATGTGGATATTATATGCCTTAAACATGAACTAAGTTGAATAATATCAAGAAGTATAAAAAGAGAGAAAGGGGAACTTCAAGAGGAGAGAGGGCAGGGATGGAAAGGGGCTGAAGAAAATAAACAATGTTATCTACATATACCAGTTGCCCAAGATGATCGCAAAATTTATGTAATCCAACCATGTACTATTAAAATAAAAACAAATTTAAAAACATAGAGCTTAGGGCCAGGGATTTAGCTCAGCAGCATAAGCGCCTGCCTCGCAAGCACAAGGTCGTGAGTTCAATCCCTGGAACCAAAAACAAAAACAAAACAAAACAGAGCTTTTCAAACTATAAATAGACATCACCTTTAGCAAAATTTTCAGCAAAAAAGATCCTAAAAGGTATAACATCAAAAATTCAGAAGATGGAGATACATACATACATATAAGTATTATTCAACATTTTTCTAGAAGTTCTGGTCAACAAAATAAAATAAGGAAAAGAAACAATAGGTTAAAAGACTAAAAATGGTTAAAAGACTAGGTTAAAAGACTAAAAGAGAAAAAATTACTATTAGATTATGTGAATGTTGAAATAACAAAACAATTTGAATTGATAATTGATAAGGTCATTTACCTAGATAGATAGATAGATAGATAGCAGTTTTCTTTAACCTCAGTTTCTTTTTCCTGGAAATTAGTATTTTCTTATTCAAAATAGACCACACTCACAAGAATACTAAAGATGCTAACATATCCAAAGAAATAGAAATCCTGTGAAGTGAGCTGTTACACCATATTTTCGCAAAACTAGAAGGGGACAGGAGAAACAAAATGAATCAACTTTTTTTTCTCTTCCTCTTTTCTTCTATTATCTTTTTCATATAAGGGAAACCATATAGTGTTCAAGCTTATGTGTCTGATTTACTTCATTTAACATTATGGTTTCCATGTAAACGCATTTTCCTACAAATGACTCAAGTTTTTCTTTCTTTATGGCAAATACAATGAAGAAAGCTCCATTTTAAGTACCACATTTTCTTCATTCATTTGTTGATGGACATGTAAGGTATTTCTGAGTTTTAGTTATTGTGAATTGTGCTGCTATAAACATGGGTACATATACATCACTGTGGTATTACATTTTTAACTCTTTTGGAAAAATACCCCAAAGGGGAAAATCTAGGTCAAATTAAATTTCTATTTTTGGTTTTTTTGAGGACTTTTTATACTGATTTTCATAGCGGTTGTATCAGTTTACAGTCCCACAAACCAAGAAGTGTTCCTTTCTCCCACAGCCTTGCGAGCATTTGTTATTTGTTGATTTCTTAATGACAGCCTTTTTTTTCCAGGGTGAGATGGAATCCTAATGTTGTTTTAGTTTGCATTTTTCAAATGACCAGCAATATTGAGCATTTTTCATGTATTTATTGGTCAGTTGTACATCTTCATCTAAGAAATGTCTATTCATATCGAGTTTTGGGGAGTCTAATTTATTTTCAGCTCCTTACATATTCTAGATGTTAGTTCTTTGTCTGATGAGTAGCTGGCCATCTTTTTCCTCATTTTGTAGGTTGTCTCTTCACTGTATTTGTGGTTTTCTTTGCTGTACAAAACCTTTTTAATGTAATGTGATCCTGTTTGTTGATTCTTCATACTGATTTTTTCACAACTATTGTTTTATTCAGAAAGTCTTTGCCTACACCTATGCACCTATGTTTTCAGGAGTTTTATGTATTTAGCTAATCTTCCAGCATATAAGTGTTTGTGTTCTAATGTTGAGATCTTTCATCTATTTTGATTTTAGTTTAATGATTGGTGAGAGGTACAGGTCTAAGTTCAGCACCGTTTTTTAAAGAGGCTGCAGGGAAGAATTTTGGCTTCTTTGTCAAAAACTGCATAACTAAGTGTGCCTGGATTTCTGTATCTTCTATTCTGTTTCATTGATCTGTAACTTGTTTTTCTGTCAGTATCATGCTGTTTTTATGACTGTAGCTTTGCAGAAAGACTTGAGGTTGGGAATTATGATGCCCACTGTTTTGTCATTGTTGTCTAGAATTTCCTTTTGCTACTCTGGATCTCTTCTGGTTCTATACAAATTTTAGGATGTCTTTCTCCAGTTCTATAAGAAAAGTTACTGATATTTTAATTGGGATTGTGTTAAATCTAAATAACAGTTTTTGAAGTATTGCCATTTTAATTGCATTTGTTTTCCCTATGCAGGAAAAGGGAATATCTTTCCATTTTCTGATATCGTCTTCAATCTCCTTTTTAAGAATACTAGAACTTTTGTCATAGAGGTCTTTCACTTCCTTGGTTAGGTGAATTCCTAAGTCTGTCTGTCTTTCTGTCTGTCTTTTCTTTTCTTTCTTTCTGATGCTATTGTGGAAGATATTGTACTTTATTTTTCCCTCTAAGTGAATTTGTTATTGTTACTGATTTTTGGGTGTTGACTTCATGTCCTATTTGATTAATAGTTCTAGGAGTCTGTTAGTGGAGTTTTTGGGGTCTTCTATGTATAGGATCACGTTATCTGTAAGTCATAATTTAGCTTCCTCTCTTCCTATCTGTATTATTTTTTTTCTCTTGTATAATTGCTCTAGCTAATATTTCAAGAACTACATTGAACAAAAGTGGTAATAGCAGGCATCCTTATATTGTTCCTGATTTTAGAAGGAAAATTCTTAGCTTCCATCCATGAAGTGTGATGTTGGCCATAGTTTGTCATAGATAGATTTTATATTAAGGTAAGGACACTGTATTCCTATTTTATTGAGAGTTTTATTGTGATGGGATTCTGAATTTTGTCCAGTGCTTTTTATGCATCTACTGAGATTATCATATGGTCTTTGTACTTCTATTTATGTGATGAATTATATTTATTGATTTACATACTTTAAACCATCCTTATATCCCAGGAATGAATCCTACTTCATCATGGCATGTGACCTTTTTGATGATTTGTTGCATTCTGTTTGCCAGTATGGTGGTACCTAAGTTCACAAGCTTAATTCTTTCCACAATTCTCATCACAAACCAAATTGGATGAGAACCAAATCAAATTCAATGTTTAGGTTCAATATAGACTGTATAGGAAAATTTGATCTGGTTCTCATTCAATCTGGTTTGTGACCAGAATCATGGAAAGAATTAAGTTTGTGAACTGAGATACCACTCCATTTATTGAAGATTTTTGCATGTATGTCCATAGTTCTCTTTTTTTGGTTGTGTCTTTTTCTGTTTTGGATTCAGGATAATGCTTGTTTCCAGGAATAATTTTGGGAGTACTGGTTCCCTTTCAGTTTCATTAAAGTCCTTGTAGAATTTAGCAGTGAATCCACTGGGACCTGGGCTTTTTATAGTTGGTAGTTTTTGGTTTGGTTTGGTTTGGTTTGGTTTTTTTCCTTCTTCAATTTCACTGACTGCTACTGGCATATTTAAATTTTTTGTCTTCTTGGTTCAGCTTTGGTTTACGTGTATCTGGGAATTTATTTATATTTTCTGAATTCTCCATTTTATTAGAGTACAGGTTCACAAAGCAGTTACCAATAATCTTCTAGATTTTGGCAGAATCTGTTTTGATTTCACCTTTTTCATTTCTAATTCCACGAATTTGAGCCTTTTCATTCCTTTTAAAAATAAGATTGCCTAAGGATTTTTCTATTTTGTTCAGTCTTTCAAAGAACTAACTATTCAATTCATTGATTCTTTGTGTTATTTATTTCTTTAGTCTCAATTTCATTAATTTCTACCCTGATTTTTGTAATTTCCTTTATTGTACTAGCTTTGGGTTTGAATTGTTCTTGTTTTTCTAAGACCTAGAAGTGCATCATTAGGTTATTTGTATGAGCAAGTTCTGTTTTTCTAATGTGAGAATTCTCTGCTATAAACTTTTCTCTTAGGACTGCTTTCCTTGTGTCCCATAAGTTCTGGCATGTCATACTGGCATTATCTTTTGATTGTAGCAACTTTCTAAATTCTTCCTTACTTTCATATGTGACCCATTGATTATTCAAGAGGGTTTTAATTTCCATGTGTTTGCGTAATGTCTGTGGTGTCTTTTGACATTAATTTCTAATCTCACTGCACTTCTGTCTGATCATGTACATGGGATAATTTCAGTTCTTTTGCATTTACTTAAGCATGCTCTATGAGTATGTGGTGTACTTTTGAGAAAGTCTCATGTGCTGCTGAGAAGAATGTGTTTTCTGTTGTTGGATGGAACACTCTGTAAATACCTGAGTCCATTTGTTCAAGTGTTTAGTTCTGCTCTAATATTTATTTGTTGATTTTTTTCCTAGTTTATCTGTCTCTTTGTAGAAGAAGTGTATTGATATCCCTCATTAGAGTTGTATTGGTGTTCATCAGATTTTTCATGTTTATTAGTGTTTGTTTTATTCTTTTTTTTTTTTTTTGCACCAGGGATCGAACTCACAACCTCACACCTGCCATTGAGCCAAACTCCCAGCTAGTGTTTGTTTTATGAAGTTGGGTGCAGCAGTGTTTGGGGCATATATAAAGAGTCTGCCAAAAAAAAAATTATACACACTTCAGCAGTTCACTGTACTAAAATGTCTGAAAGCTAATGGTCACCACTTTGAGTACTCCCTTGTAATTCTAGAGGCCAAAGGTAACTGGTATTAATCTCATGGTGTCTCAATAAATTTAGTGTTAAAATATTTATGCACGTTTTTCTTTTCCTGATGTATACATTTGGGGGGGTTAACTGTATTTATAATCATTAACTCTTCCTGTTTAATTGCTTCCTTAGCCAATTTGTAGTGAGTTTTCTCTCTTCTGATCATTCTTAGCTTGAAATCTACTTTATCTGAAATTAAAATAGCAACTCCTGCTTTTTTACTGCTTCCTGTTACAGGAAATATTGTTCTCCATCCCTTGATTTTTAATCTGTGAGTATTTTTTGAATTAAATGTATTTCCTGTATCCTGCATATCATTACATTTTGTTTCTTTATCCATTCTGATAGCCTGTGTCTTTTGATTGGGAAATTGAGACCACTCACATGGAGAGTTATTACTGGGAGATACTTATTACTACCCCTGCATTATTCCCCTGTTGCTGGTTTCTTCATTTTTCCCCCATTTTACTTAGCTGCTCATCCCACGAGGTATATTCATTCTTTTTGACATATTGGCATTGTCAGCTTCATTGTCTCTTTCTAAGATATCCTTAATTTTTTTTTTTTAGTTCTGGGAATCGAACTCATGACCTCACACATGCTAGGCAGGTGCTGTGCCACTGATTTAAAATTTTTTAATGCTCGTTTAGTGGTCAAGAATTTTTTGAGGTGCTCCTGGTAATGGAAATACCTTATTTGTCCATCAGAAGGAGAATTTTGCCAGATACATAAGCCGGCATTGGTAGTTATCTTTTAGGGCTTGGAACACATCACTTCAAGCCCTCCTGACCTTTAAAGATTGTGTGGAGAAGTCTGCCATGATACTTATTGGTTTGCTTCTATATGTGCCTGCATATCATTGCTTTTCTCTAGTAGCTTTTAAAATTTTTTTATTTAATGAAAAGGATAAAAATGATACAGAATTTTAAAAATAGGAAATTAACACTAGTTAATATATTGCATATTGCTATCTTAAAAGCAGCTTTTAGAATTTTGTCCATGTGATGGACAGGTGGAATTTTAAGTATAACGTAGCATGGCTATTTGGTATTCTATACACCTCCCTCATTTGTGTGTTTATTTTTTCTTTATATTTGAAAAGGTTTTTTTGTCATTATTTCTGTGACAAGGTTTTTCATGCCATTTTTGTTATGTTTTGATTTTTCACTTATTCACTTTATTCTTAGATTAGTCTTCTTTGTATCATCTAACAGTTTTTGAATCTATTTTTTATACTCTTGTTGTTTTTAAGGTGTTTGAGTATTTCATCTTTGAAGGTATCATTGTCTTCTAGGTCTGAGATTCTGTCCTCACATTGGTCAGTTCTACTGCCCATATTTTCAATATAATTTTTAATCTCTTGGATTTCTGACTACAACCTTCTCATGAACTCTTAATTCATTGGTAAACTGCTCATGCATGATTTTGTATTGTTTTCTTTACCTCATCTAGCTTTTTATTGGTGTCTTGTGAAAGTTCCTGCATCTTTTCAATTATTACTTCCATTATTTGTTTAGTTATATCTTCTCTAATTCCTCTGAGTACTTCTTGGAGCTGCTTTCTAAAGTATTCTGCTATCCTTTCAATTAATTCAGATGTATAGCTTATGCTATTTTGCTCTTTGGTACTCACTGGGTTGACTTCAGGGGAGTTGGAACTTTTGGGAGTCATTTTGTTGCTTTTTCTTCTCATGTGCCTATTGTTTTTATTTGTGCTTATTTTTTGTGCTGTAGTTTGTGGGTGCTTGGACTATGAAGACGTTGTTACCAATGTAAAGATGTCTTTAATTGCTTTTCAGTGATTTGGGGTATTTGCCTGTAATCCCTTGCCACACCCTCAAGGTCATGTACCTTGTTCAATTTTAGAGATGAGAATGCAGTGTAATTAACTCAGCATCCAAGTTCCCTGGGAATGTTCTGTAGTACAGTAAGTCCCCAACTTATGAACGATTTCCATTCTGGGAGAGTTGTTCATTAGTCAGATTCTTTCCTAAACTGACAAAGTGAGTTTTACAAAGTACATCTGTGAAAGTTCGCAACTACAATGTTAACAAGCCAGGAACTTACTGTATTGCTAAAGTCACAAAGATAATCTGAGTATTGGCTTACAGAGAGATACCCACAAGTATGTGACCCTGTTAATATCAAGCAAATCAACTACAGTAATATTTCTGGAGATAAAATAAATATTAAAATAAATAGTAATTATATATAAGGGAACGGAGATATAGTTCAGTGGCACAAGCACCTACCTGGCAAGCACAAGGTCCTGAATTTGATTTCTGGTACCAAAAAAAAAAGACAAATTATGTATCATTCTTAATCCTAGAACAGAAGTAGACATGATGAAAATATTAAGGCAACCCAGATATTTAGTTATAGCTAATATGTAGTAAATGTGACAACTATATTTTTTTGCTAATAATAGAAAGCAATTCAGCAGTAATTTTACTGAGTTAAGTATCAAAAGATTAGCAGTTTTATAACTGTGCTATTAAAGATATGGGGTTTGGGATTGGGGGAGTGCAAGAAAGAAATTTTGAAGCCATAACCTGTATGATATGAGAAGGAGAGAAAATTGGCATAAGGATCTTAGTGGGGAGTGGAAGGATATCTATACAATTAGATAAAGGTAAGACAAAAACACTAGCCAGAAAATGAAGATAAAAGAAAAAGAAAATCAAAAAAGGAAGAAATTGTAGAGACAGTGGAAATAAGAGAAGTATTTAAGAGGAGCAAAGCTAAAGGGTGAAGATGACAAAATAGAGAAGAGAAGTAGAAAAAGATTAGAAGTAATGTGGGGGCCAAAGGAAGGTTACTGAAGCCCCAGGAAACTGGTAATGAGGAAAGGAAGGAAGGAAGGAAGGAAGGAAGGAAGGAAGGAAGGAAGGAAGGAAGGGAAAAACAAAAACAAGATCAAAATCAAACACATATTTAAAATAAAAAACACCCCTAAACACAATGCTTACATTTAGGAATACAAAAACAAACGAGGGCCTGGTTCCTGTCCACGAGGCTGACTCAACGTGAACCCTCTCCCTGCCCAGGGAACTGTGCTAGGAGTAGCTGTTATAGTGTGGTTTGGGTGGCCCCCACTTAAGCCTCATGTAATTATGGATGGGGCTGAGTCTGGTGTTCATGATTGGTTTGTTGTCTAGAGCTGGGATTGGTGATGTGAGTGTTGCAACCACCTGGGATGGAGCCGACATACAGTGTAAGGGTGGGGAAGAAGTCATGTCTTCCCTCTCTCGCCAGTTCATGCTTGCTGTTTTGTGGCCACAATGAATGCTGCCCCCCTACCACCTCATGCTACCTTGCTGCCAGTTGAGTATGGACTGAAACCCTCAAGAACTATAAGAAATAAACCTTTCTTTCCTTAATTTTGGGCGTCAGGTGTTTTGTCTCAGCAATGAGAAAAAAGTAACCAAGACAGCAGCCAAGGTGGTGTGCAACTGATTCTGTGGCACGGGAGCCAGGGGACCTGGTGGCAAGAGTTTCCAAGGGAGTCCTTGGGCATGTTGCTGCCTCTGGAGAAGGCCTCTGAGCTGAAGAAGCTCTTCTAGAAGCACCTGAGCAAGAAGCCCACAAACTGAGCAGTACTGACCTTTTTCATGCCATGCATTGTAAAAGTTCTTCACATAGATGGATATACATGGCAGAAAAAGAGAAATCCTGGCTGAGACCATACAGGCAGAACTGGCCCCAGACCAACAATTTAGCAACAGAAGATTTGATCAAAGCTCTTAGACATCAAGGAATCACCATGATGTGAATGAAGAAACTTAATTTTGTTACTGACAGTGCTGAGTAGGAACTCACTTCTGCTCCAAAACAGTCTGTTCATTCTGATAAAAAAAAATCAACATTAAAAAAAGAAACTAATATTGATTCAACACAGAGATATCTTTCCCTTCAGGTTTTGGGTGAAAAAACTTTCTTTTAGAACATCTTCAAGATCCTAAACCTTTACCAGGACAAGTTTGTTCACTTTTACTTTATGTTTACATTATTGGAAGCTGTGTTTTTATTCTAAATCTGTTCCATGTGAAAGGTTTCTGTCCAAGTATGAATTGCTGAACATTATGGTGGTGGTCTAACATGGTCAAAGGCCAAAACAAAGATCAACAGCTTATCTCCCTGATGACCACTTCCTCCTCCTTCTCCCCTCAGCCTTGAATACCATTTCCTCTTTTTCTTCCCACAGGAAGAAAACGCCAATCAGTTCCTAATGCATCATCAACACCTGCCCCTTAAACTCCACTTCTGTCCAGAGTCTATGTAACCCTCAGTTCCACTTCT
This sequence comes from Dasyprocta punctata, assembly GCA_004363535.1. Taxonomy (NCBI): domain Eukaryota; kingdom Metazoa; phylum Chordata; class Mammalia; order Rodentia; family Dasyproctidae; genus Dasyprocta; species Dasyprocta punctata. Next base: position 17,057 of record RJWM01037034.1, read on the forward strand.
CTCCTGCCAGAGGATCCCAGTGAACTGAGCATTCCTTTCTGCTTCCTCAATAAAGGCCTCTTTTCTTCTTCTGCCTCTTTACTGCTTCAAACAAACCTAACACCATGTGCCTGTGAACCAGATTTTCATGATGGCTTTTTATTGAAATACACAGGGAAAACTTAAGTGATGGAACTAGAATGGCTGATTCAGCAACATTATCAATAAGTGATCCAGTTCATATGGTACTGATCAAAATAGGTGATTTTGGTGAGACTACTTTAATAGTATCTTATTATCTGGAATGGTGATCAGTTTTGAGCTAAGAAAATAGAATGACAAGTCTGACTGTGGAACTTATGAGTATAGGCACAGAATCAAATGTTTCTGTGGGAGCTTTAAATATAAAATTTGAAATGTACCCACCACTCAGTCAAACACTATCTCAAGAAATAATCAATACCCAGCTTACTTTGTTTTTTTTTTTTTTTTTTTTTTTCTAAAAGAACTTTATTGAAATCAAGACAGAGGATTCACCATTTGAATTTCCCCTTAACTCAACGTGAAATGACATCCAGGATTTAGTATCACTGATGAGCTTCCATGTTTTTCAAAGAATAAATGAAAAACAAAAGGCAGTAGATAGTTCATAAGTTTCTTGCATCCACTGTATTTGCTAGTCAAGAACATTAATT
>RJWM01037035.1:0-17729 GCA_004363535.1 Dasyprocta punctata
AGCAATCTGCCTTTTTGAGTTACGTTTAGTCTTTGAAACTGACAATCTTTAAAATGTGAATACTGCAGCAATGTTTTCTTGGATTATTGTCTTTAAAAGGATTTTTGAGAAGCAATTGATTTATGAAAGCAAAAAAATTAAAAATGGAAATAAAGAAAAAATATACAAGATTTTAATCAAACACAAAGGTCAAACCTTACACAACAGTTGCACAGAATAGTGACTACAACAGTGATGCATTAAATATTTTTCAATAGCTGAAAAAAGTGTAATTTCAATGTTTCACACCCCAAAGTGGTAAGTGTACCTGGTGGTAGATTAGTTGATAAGCTTCTCCTGGCTGGTCAGATCCAGAACCTGAGGTTGTCCCAACAGTACAGTCATCTATTAAGGTGGAACATACAAAGCATAGCCTACTCCCTGTAATGCCTGGTTTTGATTTTCACACATTTTCAAAACATTTTTGCAATATAGACCAATCTTCCAGTGTTTTAGGAAACAGCAATAAAATAAACATGTAAGTAGGCCCAGCAAGATAATGAAGATACAGATTTGTACTTCAGCAAAACAGATTTGTACATACAACAAAACAATCTATAGACAACTAAAAATAGATGATTCACAGATTCTGATTCAGTGTAAGAACTTGCATCAGATATAGATAGAACTGCTTTCATCAAATGGATTAATATTTATGTTTTAGTTAAAAAGAAACCCTTGACTACAATCCAGATTCTGCTGAACATTCTTTGTACAGCAGCATTAATCTCCCTGTTGCATAGATAGTAGATGATGGGGTCTATGAATGGGGACACCATGGTGTAGAACATGGCAGTCAACAAATCCTAAGGAATGGTTTCTTTGCAATGAGACCTAAGATGACCGTTACTGCAGAAATGGGAAATAAAAGGAGAATGGCCAGCTGTGGGGTGCAGGTGGACATGGCTTTCTTATGGGCTTCCACTGAATGGATCCTAAATACAGTTAAAAATATATTAACATATGACACAAAAATGAAGACAAAATATACTGAGACAAGACAAACAGTTAAAGCAATGATTACAAATTCAGAAAACTGGAATCTGAAGATAAGATCCTCAGAATCTGAAGAATATCACAGAAATATTGCTGGATTACATTGGTCTTGGTGATGGGAAGCCTGACCATAGTGCCTGTGTGGATAGAAGAGTAGACTAAGCCAGAGGTCCATGAGCCAACTGTGGCCTGGGAGCACAGACTTGGAGTGATGATGAACCTGTAGTGCAGAGGGCGGCAAATGGCCACATAGTGGTCATAGGACATGACCACCAGGAAAGCAATCTCCACAACTAAACACAGTGTAAACAAGCAAATCTGTGCAGCATACTCTGTGAGGGAGATCACCTTACAGCCCATCATGGAGTTCACTGTGGCTTTGGGAACAATAACTGAGATGCTGCTGAGGTCGATGCAGACCATGTTACTCAGAAAAAAGTACATGGAAGAGTGCAGACGTGTGTTAGTCACAATGAGAGTGACAGTTGCAATATTCCCTGTCAATGCTCCAAGGTAAATCACTACCTTGCAGAAGCTGGAGCTCCCAGGAGCCTGTGACATCCATGAGGAGGAATTCTGTGAAGATGGTGAGGTTGTCTGTGTCTGCCAACCTGCTGTAGTCCCCATAGAGTCAGAGGTTAGCATGAGCAGAGGGTGCTACAAGCAAAATGCTAAGTGACCATTAGAATTGCCGTGTGGCTTCTAGTCAAGAACTCAGTAGAGAATAAACAGATAAATAAAGTATCTTGAAATCCAAGTAATGTACATATTTCTATTTTTATTTTCTTTCCCCAAACTGCTGATATCCTTTTATTTTCTTCATTCATTGGATGAGAGAATTAAGTAAGACAATATGTAAAATGAAATCAATTCCCACACTCTTTCATTTTCCAGCACATTTGAAATGTCTTTTACCACCCTACCTGGCCACCCCAGCATTTTTCTCCTTGGCTTCAGTTCTGTGTGACACTCCCATGCATCCTCTATGAGAGCTTCTGTAATAGCAGTTGGGTTTGGGAATCCCACATAGGCTCCTCCTTCTCTCCCTCCTAGGGTGGAGAGTGGGCATGACCCATCACTTGCTGTGGCTGACTGCTCTCATCAGTTTTTCCCTGGCAGATTGAAGACATGATGCTGAGCTTCCGTAGACAATGACTTTGCTTTAAATGACATCAGGCCGGTCTCTCTGCCCCAATCCCTCACTTCAGGAGCTCTTCCAGACCTGTGTGTGAGCCCCCTTTTCCTCTCTGTGCTCTGCCATGTATGCAAGGTATGATTTCATTCTGGTTGTAAAACCTCTATTTTTCTATTGGCAACATATGGCCATTTCCTTTCTTGTATATCCTTGTTGGTGTATTTTATCTTCAAACAAACAAACGAACAAAACTGCTTGAAGTATTCCAAAATACACCCCTCTTCTAGGCAAGGATTCTAATATGTAATCCTCCCTGCAGGCCTGCCTCCACTTACTCAAATAATTTGGCTAAAATATCCTGATTCTAAAATCTTTGTATAAATTTATTACCTGTGCTAGTTTTAGAGCATTCAAAATCATAAACAATGTTTAGAAATTATTTTTCATTACTAAGTTTAGTTACATAGAAAAATGTAAATTATTTTTACATTTTCATTAGTGAAAAACAAAATCATTATAATATAGAAAATATTATCTACATATTTGTTAGTATTTTATGTGTAACTAAATTGCAATTACAAAAACATTTACTATGGTTCTACCTTTAAAGTCCATAATAATAATAATTTCTTTACAGTTGTACATTTATTTGGCTTTCCAGTTTCTTAAAAATATTTTAGATGAATTGCTTTCTCTGACAATCCTTTGAATTCCATGTGTTTTTTTTTCTCTTAGTCTTATTTTGCTAAATGAAAAGAAAATTCTTTGAGTAGAGAAGGTTGCTATCAAAATTAGAACTAATTGTTTTAAGTGATACTACTGAAACAGAACACACATTCTTACATTTTTAAAACTAAAAAAAATACACCCTCCTGCACTGGGCAAGGAGGTGTACAACTGTAATCCTAGCAGTCAGGAGGCTGAAGCAGGGGAATTGATATGAATTGAAGGCCAGCCTAGGCTACATAGTTCAATGACAGCCTAAACTCTATAGTGAGACCCTGACTCTAAAGAAAGAGAGAGAAGAAGGAAGGAAGGACAGCATTCCATGGCCTTCTGAACTGTAGAGTCTCTGCAAGTGTACTTACGTTAGTCTAATAGAGTTGCCCATAAATATGCCATACTTCTTTCATTTTGTATGCATTTTGAAAACATTTATTAGTTCTACACTCTTAAGCACAGCATGTCATGGTGAAGATCCTCCATAGTCATGTCTACAGGCCACCTATACTCAGACATCCACTACTTTCCCAAGATTAGGAAAGTTTTCTGCTATGTTTTCTGTGCCCTTTAACTTTATTTCTTCTCCTTGAGGTATTCTGATGAGCTGGATCTCATCAGACCATCTTCACAAGTGTCCCAAATATCTCATATGCTATCTTCATGCTTTTTTGCCTTCCCTTTTTGGCTACTCAGCCAGTGTGCCTACAAAAAACTGTGCATGCTCGCAGTGGCTGACACTGGGAAAATGAAACTTGGGGACTTCTTAAACTGCACATCAGGGGTTTAACTGTGTTGGTGTGTAGGTAGAGAGGGAAAATATCATCATGCATTTCTTACTAGTGTAATAGCTTGTCCTGCTTAGCAGTGACTCCAGTAAACCTCAAGGCCCTCCAGAAACACTTTAGATTCTTGATCTCAGAGAGCAGCACTATCTAGTTAGGAAATACAGCCTGTGAACCTGTTAAAGTCACAGTGGATTTCCTTGATGAACTAGAAGTCCAGCCTGATCACATGGTGTAGCCAACAGGCTCAACCAATTGCAGAGACAGAGAGAGCCCAGCTGCCCCCATCAAAGCTAGAAGAGAGGCAGAAAGTCAGCCATGTTGAAAACTGCAGCTCTTCTTTCCCTAGGGGACTGTAGTTACCTCATGGTGCACCCAGAATCCTCACCTGGCTCACTAGAAAACTTCTCTACCTCCCCAAGAATTCTACAGAAACTCCAAAAAGATGGCCACTGCCTGAGGGGTACATTCCTTAAGATAAAGATGCAGGGTTAGCAAGACTGTGGATAACAGATTAACTTAAACTAGTTTAACCTTTGGTCACCCCAGGGACTTAGTGCTGTACTAGACCATATGACTGTTCTGGAGTAAACCTTACAAATCCATTGTGTTGAAGGTCGTGAATGCAGAACCTTGAGTCTCAGTGAAATGCTACTGGATAGTATGAGATGCATGGCTATGTCCACAAGTAGGGTAAACATGAAAGCCAGACATAGCAAAAGATGGTCTCTGGAATAGTTAAACAATAAGTTGCCACTTATCTTTCCAACATCTACTTCTGTTCTTTGTAAAGAAAAGAGTAATACTAGAGAAAATTGTAATCAAGTCTTTAGTACTGGAGGCTGTGGCACTTGATCCCAGAACTTTGTCTCTCTCTTGTTTTCTTTTCATCTGCTGTACCTCATATTTGGGACCAGACTCCTCATAGAAACCAAGAGGACACAGGGTTAGCAAGACTCAGGAAACCATGACACCTCTGAGAGGAACTAATGAAGTTCCAACAATAGATGCCAAAGAAGGGAGACCTGTGAAATGACAAAGAATCCTAAATAATTTTAAAGTAGTTAGTGATCTTAAAACTGTGCCCCAAAACTAATAAAACTATGACAACAGTATACGACCAAGAAGAGAAGTTTCATGAAAAAGTAGAAACAGTTAAGAAGGGAGTCCTGGGCAGCAGGGCCAGCCAGGGAACCACTGTGTGAAGGACATGTGGGCTCCAGCAACGTGAGAAGATCAGTGACCTCAACCCAGAGTGCAGGACAAGATCTGCACCGGAGAAGAGGACAAAGGAGGGAAAAGGAAGGCAGGAAGTCCATTGGATTCAGGAGCCACTCCAAAGACGTACAAACTGCGCACACTGTAGACTGGGAATTTGGAAAGGTGAAGAAAGACATGTAAACCCAGAAAGCATATTTAAAGGTATAATAGATGAAAAATTCTGATCTGGGAATGATGCCAACATGGAGATAAAGAAAACCAGGGAACTCTGAACAAATGTCACCCAGAAAAAAATTCACCAATGCACACAATGACTGAATTATCAAAAGTTAAAATCAAGGTAAAAAAAAAACCCCATGAGATCAATAAGATCTAAGAGAAACCCCAAACGTGTGGGAATTCCAAATGATCATCAGTGGACTCTGCAGCAAAATCTCTGTAGACCAAAGACAGTGAGCTAATACAGTCAAGATCCTGGATGGAGGAAAACACAACTTACCAATGGAAGACGATTGACCTGACAAACTGTCTCTTAGGTCTGAAGAAGAACAAATCCTTTCCCAGCCCACAACAGCTAGGGGAGTTCATAGCCATGGGTCTGGCTTTATAGAAATGTCTGAGAGTGTTCTCAAGCTGAGGTACGAGACCAGCAATCAGCAACCTAGAAATTGTGAGTGTCTAAAATTCAAATATATAGAAATATCAAGCCATATTCTGGATACTCAGGGTCCAACTCAGTATGCATAAATAATTTTACAATAGTGTGATCGTTAAAAGACAGAAATATTCAGAACTATAGCAAAAGAAAATCAAAGGGAATTTTTAAAGAAAATTACATAAATTCTCAGAGCAATATGTAAAATTTGGAAAGAAAGATAGGAGTTGAGTGTTGCACTTAATCAAAACTACCCCATTAGGTACACATATGTACCTAACATACTCTGTATCAGCATGGTTGTAAACAATGTAGGACTGCAGAGTACTCTACTCTGACAGAGGTTTCTTCTGCATATTTCAAGCTGTCTATTCAGAGATTCTGAATGCCTTTTAGGCTCAGGATGAACCCTGCAAAGTTATCCTTTGGTAAAACACGATTACATTTGAATGAACAATCTACACAGTGAACAGCACACACCAGGAGGTCTAAAGAGGCAACACAAGAATTGCTGCAAGCTGCTGTTACCTGGGAGGCTTCCTGCATAGCAAGACCACGCTTGCATCCTGGCCCCTCTTCTACTCCGCTCCCTCACTGGACCTCCACCTCCCTCCAGAAGCCCAGATCCCAGCTCCTCTCCTTGTTTACTCTGCATAAGGTCCTCTGTCCAGGTCTCCTCAGGTCTCCTGCTGTGGGAATGTGTCCCCTTAGTTCACACTTATTAAAACTCCAATACTTTTCTTTGTGAATCTGTTTTCAATTCATGTCATGAACTAAAATCACCAATGTTTCATAATGAAAATGTAAATTTCTTACACTTTCAAGAAAATGTAATGGAGGATACAATAGAAACAGAATTCGAATTGAAAGTGTTGCATTTGGGAGAAAAGCACTGCTGTGGTACTGTCCAGGAAGCCCACTGGGATTATAAACCCAGCGCCAGCAAAAAATTAAGACAAAGTTTAACAGCAGGGAGACAGTTTATTTGCAAAAAAGGAAAAGGAAGGGAAGGGAGCAGAATATAGGTAACTGCCCTGAGAAAGAGTCTGGGTAGGGAGCTCCAGAAAGACGGAGAAGCCCTGGGCCTTTGTTCTCCGCTGTTTTTGAGGGGGTGAATCACCTTTGCCCCTACCTGGAACGCCCAACAGCTGGACCAACTTCTGGGCATCACTAGCTAGGTCATTTCTTCCAGTGGTCAGTGTGCAGCTTTAGTCTGTCTCTTTGTTTATTTGTCCTTGACCTGACTTTCAGCACCTTATCTTTGGGGTGCGGGCAGTGGACTGGCAAGGAGGTGCCTTATTCTAGATGAGCATAGAGATAGCAAGGGGGCGCGTGGGAGTCTACTGTACCCCATAAGTACCAGATGAATATAAGGACTCTGGAGTGGAATACACAGTGACACTAGGGCGAGAGCACATGTGTACACACATGTACATACATATATACACACAAATACATACATATGCAAGTACACACATATTTGTGCATGCGTGTGTGTGAGTGTGTGTGTGTGATGCTTAGGTTGAGTACATACAGTCTTAAAGTTAGTGGCACCGCTTTTGCTTCCCCTATATTCTATTGGAGATGATTTGATTTATTATTTGTGTCCTTGGCTTTCTCTCTGTGTCCTGCTTGTCAGCTCTTCTTTTTTGGTCTCTTCATGCAAGTCCCAAGGTCATTTGGTTCCTTTTAGTTTTATCTCATTCTTTGCTCTTTCTCCATCTCATCCTTGACCTGCTTCTCCAGGGAATCTCTCTAGTAAAGTTTATATTTAACTCCTTATAGTCAGAATTAGCTACAAGACTTAAGGAGGCCCTTATTTTTTCATCTATATACCCCTTCTCCAATAAAATCGTGACACAACAAAAACTCAACAAACTACATAAAAATCTGTAACATAGAGATAAAAAATAAACCTAGATTTAGAGATACACAGTTAGGTCTAACTAAACAAATATCTACTCTGTCTATACATTTCTAACATGAAAAGGCATTTATGCTCCATCAAGAGAAACATTTTTTCCTGAGAGTTTCTCCTAAGAATTCACTTCAAATGGAGTACTGAGCAATTCTGTTTTACTATCACACTTACTGTGAATTTCCTGTACCACACACAACCCTTTTGAGTGCCCTTTTCACCTCTGTGTTCCTCAGGCTGTAAATGATGGGGTTCAGCATAGGGGTGATGACCCCATAGAGCATGGAGATGAGCCTGTATCTGGCAGGGGAGTGTCCGCTGGAGGAGCGGCGCAGGTAGGTGAAGATGGCTGTGCCATAGAACAGACAGACCACCAGGAGGTGGGAGGTGCATGTGGAGAAGGCTTTGCGCTTCCCTTCTGCAGACTGGATCTTCAGGATGGTGGAGATGATGTAGACATAGGAGATCAATGTGGTCAGGAAGGAAATGAATGAGGAAATACCACCTACCACCAAAACAAGCATTTTAGACACATAGGTGGATGAGCAAGACAAGGCCACAATTTGTGGAATGTCACAGTAGTACTGGTCAACCAGATTGGACCTGCAGAAGGACAGGCTGAAGGTGGACACTGTGTGGATGGTGGAATTGAGGAACCCAGCTGTCCAGGTCCCTAACACCAGCTGGGCACAGCGAGCCTTGGTTATGATGACAGAGTAGCGAAGAGGGAAGCAGATAGCCACGTACCGGTCATAAGCCATGACAGCCAGCAGGAAGACCTCAGTTCCAACTAGAGCCACCAGGAAATACAGCTGCAGAGCACACCCAACAAAAGAAATGCTGTGGTCCTCAGTCAGGAGGTTCCGGAGCATCTTGGGGACAGTAGTTGATGGGCAGAATATGTCTAAGAGGGACAAGTTTGCCAGAAAGTAGTACATGGGCGTGCGCAGCTTCACTTCAGTCAGGATGGCCAGAAGAATGGCCCCATTTCCCAGCAAGGTGACCTGGTAGATGATGGCAAAGGCCACAAAGAGAAGATAACGCACCTCAGGGAGGTCAGAGAGCCCGACAAGGATGAACTGAGTCATCGTGGTGGCATTGTAGATGTCCATCTTCTCTCTCTGCCTGGGTTTCTTGATAAAAGAAATTAGAGAGCACAGGTTAGGGCAGGAACCACAGCATGCCTCTGAGAATGTCTTGAAAAACAGCTCTGACTTTATTTAGAAATTTTGGGCCTTGAACTACTGTAAACCCTGTACTTATTTACTTATTTATCCTCTTAATTTCATAAGAAGGACCCCTCTGAGTGCGAGATCTGTGAAAGTCATCTTCTTTATCGTAATTTTTAGCTTTCCACATTCTTTGGGGTTTTAAAATTCAGTGAGAGCTGATGATGGAGTTTGCAAATCCTTGTGTGGACTTGCCTCATTGTCTCCCGTCGCTCCGCTGTGTGCTGTTTATACCCTCAGCAGTAACGTGTTTGAAAGCCGAACCATTCTATGCTGTAATTTGGACTGTAAGTTACACATATTTTATATTTTATATCATATGGTCATATATCACACAGATTATCATAGATTATCAGTATATATGCATATTCCTTGTTAATATATTTTAAAAGTACTAGGATTTATGCAAACAGCAATTCATAGGTAAATAATGGACTGAAGGACTGTAAAAATAGTATGTCATCTGTTCAAAGTATCTACAAAAAATGCATAAGAATAGAATGCCTTTGAACATTCAAAATCATATTAAAAATGTCAAAATTAGCATTTGCTTTAGCAGCCCACATAATCACAATATTTAAGAAATTAATTGAAATTCTGAACATGAATACTCGGAAGTTTTTCTGTCACTTTGAAAACTTTTTCTTTCAAATTGCATTTATGTCATAGCAAATTCATAGATAAAAGTTGACTTCAAAATTAATTGAAAAAGTACTTTTTACGGACCTAAAATACTTTGGAGAAAGCATACAATGCTTTCTTGGTGCAATGAAAACAAAAATAATACAAATGACACCTAAAGATTTCTTTATACAAATGACATGTAGTTCCTTTCTCCTTTCATTTTTTTCTTGTAAGATATAGATGAGCAATGCAAGGTTACTGGGGACGGGTGTGAAGAGATTGTTCTTATCTCCCTAAGCACCACCAGGTTCGTGCCAGGATTTGCAGACATTAAACTTTTTTTTGACAATCTCTTTAAATCATGAACCATAAGTAAGGAAACTGTGATCCTAATAACAAAGTGCTTGGGCACCATGTAGTTGATAAAAAATTTAGTGACTGAATGACAGTTATTGAAACAAAGAGCAATAGTGACATCTGTTTTTGGGTTTTTGATGTTCATGATTATAGAGAACTATTATGTTTTTTCTACATCTCTGCATGTAAATATTTTGAAAATAAAAGAAGAAATATGAATACATATAGCAAAAAGTAATTTCTTAAGTATTTAATATTAACTTAGATAATAAATACTCATTTTTTTGCTCATACTTAACAAACAACTTTTTAAAATGAAGAACTATATGAAAGGGGCTGGGGACTTAGCTCAGCATCACAATGCTTGCCTGCCAAGTGCAAGGTCATGAGTTTGATCCCTGGTACCAAAAAAACCAAACCAAACCGAAACAAAAAAATCTATATTTAATAGTTATAAATTAATGAATATGCATAATGTTACTTCTCATTACACAATTAATGTGCATACAATAAAAAACTACAACAGATTTTGCCTAAGTTTTGCAGTTGGTTAATATTCTTCAACAGAAATTATTGTCTTGATCAATAGAAAGAAGAATTTTTCATATGGTGAGGGAATTTATATTTATGTGACCAATCTCTTATGCTAATGTATCTATATCTTATATATTTCTGCTCTAATTAGAAATATATAGAAGTGGTATTTCATCAATGATGTATTATTTAGGGTGAATTTCTAGAGTCTGCCTCATTAATCTGAAAGACCAGTAGTACCTTTACGAGAGATACAGAGAAGCTCCTATGAAATTTATTCTCACCACATGATTCGCATGATTACATGGAATAAATAATAAATGTAAGTACTCAAATAATGTAGAGAAAATCAGCACAAAAGATATTGGTCCTTCATTAATTTTTAAGGGTAAATTGTCCAGAATTCAACCATCCTTATAAAATTATGATTTACAGTCTTGCCTATAGTCTATCTTAAGGGTATTATATAAGAAATTTTTCTTTTCAGAAAATAGTTACTTCAAGTTTTTACTCCTTAAAGAAAAGTAGCACTAGCCAACTAAGCAAAAATATCACATGTGGATATTAAAACCAAGCAAATTTAAATTATGTTTTATTTAGTATGAAAATCAAGATTATATTACTTCCCAAAATAGAAGATCACATTACCGAGAAAAAATTTCAGCAAGAACAGAAAACGATCCAGCCAACTGACTGCAGCAGTCAATAAACGTAAACTCATCACTTGTATTTGCGACTCGTGCTCGGGTTTGACTTATATTTTATATTATCACTACTTTCCCCAAGGAAATATTGTAATAAGAATTCTACAGGGAATATTCTTCTTTTGCTCATAAATCCCAGCTACTATAAACATTAGTGTGGGAATGATAGCTAATAAATTTCAGAAAAATTTAAACATAATTCTAAAATACAGGAGTGACATTTCAGGTTGTAATGATCTCAGCAAGGTAAAAGGAAAACTTTGTAATAATCATATGGCCAAATAAATATAGTGTGAGTTGGTTCTGCCAGGTCTGGTAGTACACGCCTGTAATCTCAGCACTTGGAAGACTGAGGTAGTAGGGTGGCCATGGGTTTGAGGCCAGCCTGTGCTACACAGTGAGTACACGGCCAGTTTGAGCTACACAGCAAGACCGTGTATCAATAAAACAAAGCAAAATAAACAAACAAACAGTAATAAATTGGTGTAATGCTAACTTTCCTGAAATTATAGTAATCAGTCTTCCGACCTATGACTAAACCATTAAAGATTTTTAGAAACTTGCATTTTCATTGCAGAATAACAAACTTTAACTCAATGTTAATCATGATGTCACACTTTTATTTTGTGAAGGCTGTATACCATCCACATAAAGAACTAAAAGTGAGAACGATTTAGATTCAAAGTGGATAGAAAAACAAATGCATTGAACCTGTAACTCACAAGGCAATTTTGCATTGATACCTTTATTAAATTTCAAAACAATCTTTTCTGATAGATGACAGATAGATAGGTAGATAGATAGGTAGACTCAAAGACTTGCAGGTTGATTAGGGAATGTAGGGCCAGGTGAGAGAGCTACAGTATTTCAATTTTTCAATTTTTTCAAAATAAAATGGAAACTTTCAAAAAAGAAGATAAAATGTAATGCAGAGGTAAATGTATCTCACACTTCACCCTTGCAATCACATCCCTACACAACTTCGTATTATTGTAGATAGAGTAACAACTCAATTTCTTAAGGCATCATTTTTTGGGGAAACATCTTAGTCTTAGTAATGTGGCCATGTGAGCATTATGTGCTTGTGTTTGCTGGTTAAAAGACTTCCTGGGCTGTGGTTTAGTGCTGTAGCATGTGATTAGCACACACAAGGACTTGGTGCAATTTTCAGCAGCTCAAAAGAAAAAAAATATGATTGATAATTTGTAATTTTGTTTTCTCTTCTTAGGTTTTATACTACAGTTTTTGTAGTTTATGAAATAATGTGTATTTTACATATGACTTTAAATTTTAGGGTTTTGAAGAATATATGCTAATATGCCTATATATTTCACATCCCTTCATATCCTTATCTCTAGTGCTGGAACTCAGTTTAATGTTGTAGGATTGGAGATACCAATATCCTTACTTCAGAAAACTTCCCTAAAAATGGTGGTTTCACACAATTAAGAACTTTTTATCTCTTCCAATCTAAAGCAATTCAGAGGACCTAAAAGGTTTACATATTTTCAAATAGCTTAACTCTCCCAGCTCATATTTCCAAAGACAGCGAGTTGTGCTGAACATTCCAAAGGAGCTCATCCCTCTGTCAATGATTCACCTAGATAGTATAAGTTATCTACCTTCATTTGGATTTTTTTCAAATCGGAGGAGGAATTCCATTGCATCTATATTGCCTTTCATAGAACTTATTTAGATTCTAAAAATGTGAGAATGAGAAAAATTGACCTCTAAACTCGTAATTCTTTGTTAATTGTAATAAGATACGTCAGTGCAGTTCACAATTGGCTGGAGTTGAGATCACAGTTTTTTCTTGTAGCTTCACATATTTTCAGAACAGTTAATTATCAGGATGCCCCTCAATGTGCATTTTTATGTGTTATTTCTCAGGAAGTCATTTCCACTGGTGCGTTTTGGCTGGTACCCATAGGAGAATCACTGTGGTGCACCTGATACTGACCCTTCTAGGACTGGAGATGTTAATTTTTATCTCTTAGTGGAAGCAATGTCTGCTGTGTAGTTATTATTTATTCATGGTAAAATTACTCTGTTTTCCCATGATCAATTAAAATGTGACTAGGTTTTATTCTACTGCCTTTATGACTTCACTGATTACTTTTACATCTCTGACCCACTTGAAAATCATTCTTTTGTATGATGGGAGGTAAGAATTTAATTAGCTTTTTTCATTAGGCTACCCATTCTCATAGGACCATTTATTTAATTGTTCATCCTTATCCCCAGCAATCTAAGATACCACCTTGTTGTCTACTCTCTTTTCATATGTACTTGTATCTTCTATTCCTTTGACTGATCTCTGTTTCCACGCTAGCACCATATGACTTGAAGTATTTATCCTCATAGCTTTTCTTTTTCTGCATTCTTGCATGTACATTTTTCAATATGAACTTTGCTAAAAATTTGTATATCTCCACTTTCAAAGAAAGAAGCAGAGAGGCTGCTGAAACTCATTCCCTTGGAGGTTAAGAATCTAAAGTAGCCTTGTACCACCTCTCTGAGGCCTTGGGATTTGTGAGGTGCCGGCAGATGATTGGGACAGGAGGTGATCTAAGGAGAAGACAGGAGTGAATGAGGGGAATCAGTCCTGTGTTTGAAGCATTGCTCTAAGAAAGCAGCAGGGTCTCAGAGAGCTGCCTGGGCTCTTTCAGAGAGAGCACCTCTAGGTCCTGCTGTGTCCACCTCCTAAGGTCCCACCCCCTCTTATGCCACTACACTGGTAACTACACTGCCAACACATGACCCTCTGGGGACATGTGTGAGTCAACACTGCACAGCACGCTCAGCCCTTCAGCTGCTCCAAGTCCCTCACCCAGGAGGAGGAGGGGGCGTTAGTACAGGTAGGCTGTTTTGTGAAGGCCTCTTGAATGCAGTGTCCAATGTCAGTTGCTGCATGTGTGACAGTGTTATTGTTGCTGGAATATCCCCAAGTCAAACCGAAAGGAAGACTCCTTGCACTGAGGAGATAAGAAGGCAGCATTTAGTCTTCATGCCAGTGGAACGTTGCAGGATAGTTCCTCAAAGGCAACAGCCCCGAATTTAGAAGGAATGAGAAGCATAAAGTAAGTACCAAAAGCTACATAATTGGTTGCATGTATTGAGTTATACATTTCATTTGTTGAAATAAAGGCATTGTTTATCATAATATAGAAACACTATGGGAACAAAGGTAGGGGCCCTTACAGAAAGAGCATAGTTAGGCCTGAGCGCCTCCAACCAGAAGACAACTAAGACTGCCTTCTGGGGGCCTGTGTGACTGGCATGGACCCCAGGAAGAGAAACACGCACCCCCCTCCCTGTATACCTACCAGCGTGCAGGCTAAGAATCAAGGACAAAGCCCTGCCCCCCCACCCCGCCTGTAAAGCAACCTGCTCATTCGGAAGTCTGGCTAAATTGATAGCAACTAAGGTACATAAAACAACCAAATGCTTGTATTGTTTTGTTCATTTTGCAGGTCTGGGGCTGGTAGCCTGAGCATCTCTTTGGAAGATGACAGTGCACAATGAAGCAAAAATGGGGGATTCTCTTCTGTCTTGTCTTCGAGGCCCAATATTGTTCTCAGTGTTTTGCTTTATTCTGATTAATTTTTTGACCTTATTTTATACTCTGTTTTTAATGGTTTTATTGTCTGTGTGTGTTTTATTTTTTATTTTTTTGGTTTGATTTTACTATACCTGTTGGAATGGTCAACTATTCTGAAAATAACAAGATATACTATAGTAGCTATTGTTTTCATAGTATCTTTCTTTGAAGTTCTGTACCAGTTCTACTGCTTTGTTTTGATTGACTTCGTTCTGTTATTTTTTGTTGGACTTTACTATCTTTAAAATAAAATAAAGACATTACCATAATATAGACCACTTCTGGGGAGTGGGACCTCACAGAGTGAACATAGTTAATGACATTCTTGATTAGCCCATGGTACCTTAAGGAGTAGACAATTACTCTGACTCAGGGCTCTGTCAAGGTCATTTGGATTCAGCAGAAGCAGCAGAACAGAAACTTGGTCAGAGATTTCTAATTGATCATGAAATACTTAGAACAACATTCCCCCCTCTTTCTATTATAGAGGAGAATCTTCTTCCTCAATTTCCCCAGTTTCTTTAGCAGAAAGGAACTGATAAGAGGGAGTAGCTTGTAAAAGAAGTTGGTGGTATACAGCTATCCAGGAGGAGAGAAAAATCCCAGGATGCCTACCTGGAGGAAGCTTTCATAAGATTTGCAGCCCTCTGTTTAAGGAGTTTCCATACTGATGGGAATTTTCTCTTACTATTCCTGACTTGTTGGCATAGTAGCAATATTCTTCTTGTAAGAAAAGAGAGTGTCTTAGTTGCTTTTCACTCATTGTTGAAACAAAATACCTGGTGCCCAAAATTAGGAAAGGAAAGGTTTATTTCTTATAGTTCTTAAGGGTTTCAGTCCATATTCAGTTGGCTCCAAGGCAGCATGGTGTGGCAGGGCCACCATTCATGGCCACCACAACATCAAGGTGAACCAGGCAAGAAAGAGAGAGAGACAGACACGCCTTCCTCCTGCCCTTACACTGTATGTCGGGTCCACCACTGGGAGGGTGCAGCACTCACATCAGCAATCCCAGGGCTAGAAAATAAACCAGTCACAACTGATAGACTTAGCCATGTCCCTGATTTCGTGAGGCTTTAGTGGTGGCCATCCAACTGACCACACTATAACAGGCAGGTATATCCATATTGGGCTGTCAGGAGATCTAGAGTTCTTTGATTCTGGGGGACAACTTTAGTCAAAGAATCTGTTTGATCCTGTAGTGTGTATATTGAGGTTTTTATTTTGGCAAAATCTCCAGCAATTTGAGCACTTAACTGTGAATATTGTTGTTGGTTTACACCCAGAGCTCTAGCACTCAGTGATTAGCTTCATCCTATTGCTATCCCAGCCAATATGGGCAATATTACAGGGTTACTCTTCTGACGTGACTGGTGAGCTTGGGCAGCATGTGCAGGTCCTTGCTGTCCTGCACATGCTGTCCTGCACAGTGAGGTCAGGTACTAGAAAGGCAAGCCTGCAAAGACTCATCTTTTTACTATCAAATACCTGAGGTAACCTCTCAGTACAGACAAAAAATTTCCAAAGGGAGCTGCTAAAGAGCCTGAAATGGCAGCTAAATTATCTATACAATTAGCAGAGGCATTTTGGCTTTTTCTATTACCCAGAGAGCAGGAAGTATTTCCCCAAACTATTGTAAGATTAGGTTGAAGTAGGCATTCAGTTTTATGAATACAGAAATCAAACCAAGTTTTCCTCCTTACATACACACAGTTTTGTCACCTGTACCTAGATAAAGTTGGAGAACAGATGCAGACTGTTTGAAACTTTGTGAGCCCTAGATGGCAGGAGATCCATGGTGCCCAAAGCTGCTTGCTTCCATGAGGAACAATAAGTATGGAGACTCAGGGAGCCTGGTGTATCTGGTGCTATAGCACTAGGCTCATGAGAAATGGACACCAGTGCCTCAATGCTGAGATTTCCCTGGACAGGGCGGCTCAATAGAACAGGTGGAGAATTCGGATTTAGTTCTGAAATACAAAATTGCTAATATGTACTTTGGTCACCAGAATGCAGGTTCAGCTCTTGGGAGTCAAGAAAATAAAACAGTTTCCATTCTGAGCGAATCCACTTGATGAGAAAAGTGCACCACACAGAGCGAGCCTCATCTGCCGCTCTCCAGGTAAATCCCAACGCCAGTTCTCATTTCATCTGTTGCCAGGCTATGATCTGTTCCATTTTCTTCCATCTGCAGACAGTTTGCATGAATCACATGGCTAAATATTTTCATTCAGAGAACAGGGAGAAACTAAATACTTCAAACTGCAAATTTTTGTGTGTGTGTGTCTTGATTTTCATTAAAGGAAGAAAAACTGGGACTGGGGATGTAGCCCAGTGGCATAAGCACCTGCCTGGCAAGCAAGAGGTCATGAGTTTGATCCCCAGTACCAAAAAAAGAAAAAAATAATAATTTCCCAGAGATAGCAAAAAACGGTGGGCAAGGGTCTCAGTGTTACTCACCCGCTCTGTCCACATGTCTGAGTTTTCCTCTTGCTTAACTACCTTGTCACTTATTCCAGCCTGAGTGGATGAGTGAGAACAAACAGCACAATACAGACAGCAGGATCTTCTCACAGGACCACTCACAATGCTTTTTCAAGTTGTTCAGATCCAGCACCTGAGGTTCTCTCCACAGTACTGGTTTCTGTTAAGGTGGAGTACATGAAGCATGGGCTGCTTCTTATGGTGCCTATCTTTGCTTTTTGCTCAAAATAATCCCAAATATTTTCAAAATATTTTCTCAGTATAGGTGAGACTTCTAGGGTTTCAGAGAGCATGAAATTTAAAATACACTGAGAATGAAAATAGCACAAACATTTGTATTTCATCCTAACAAGTGCAGGCAACAAAAATACACACAGGCAACTAAAACTAGATAATGCACAGGTTTGATCCCAGTTTTAAAAACATACATTAAATATGAATTAAATACTTTTGAATAAATGATTGATATTCCTGTTTCACTCTAGAAAACCCCTGACTGAGAATTGAGAACATCTGCTGAACATTCTGCCCAGTGCAGCGTTTATCTCCCTGTTGCGTAGACAGTAAATGATGGGGTTTACAAAAGGGGGCACCGTGGTGTAGAACATGGCAGTGAGCAGATTCTTAAGGGATGGTTTATTTGCAATGGGACCTAAGACAACCACAACCCCAGAGATGAGAAATAAGAGAAGAATGGCCAGCTGTGGGGTACATGTAGATATGGCTT
>RJWM01037036.1:0-17714 GCA_004363535.1 Dasyprocta punctata
AGAAAGAATGGCCAAGATTAAAAAATCAACCAACAACAAATGCTGGAGGGGCTGTGGGGAAAAAGGAACTCTTCTCCACTGTTGGTGGGAGTGTAGACTGGTGCAGCCACTATGGAAGTCGGTGTGGAGATTCCTCAAGAAGCTAGGATTAGAGATCCCATTCAACCCAGCTATCCCACTTCTGGGCATTTTCCCAGAATTGAAAACATCATACCACAGTGATATCTGTGCACCTATGTTTATAGCAGCCCAATTTGTAATAGCCAGATCTTGGAAACAACCCAAGTGCCCATCAATCAAAGAATGGATAAAAAAGATGTGGTATTTTTATACAATGGATTACTACTCAGCTATTAAGAAAGACTGCATTGAGACTTTTGTAAGTAAATGGTCACGACTTGAGACCATACTCGTAAGTGAGATAAATGAAACCCACATGTGTAAATACTGTATTGTCTCCCTAGTGTAAGAAACAGAAAAGTATATATGATCCAAAATCTATAATAAATGCTACATAAGGGTGAAGAACAGCTCAAAGAGCAAGAGTAACTGGGAAGGGAAAAGGCAGAAAGAGAAAAGGGAAGAAGAAAAGATATAAAACTGTATATATGTATATGTAAGATAACTAGAATGAACACACTGTTCAATCTATTCATTGTTGAGAAAGAACAGTTAATGCTCATATGATTAGATTAATTTTACATATCTATATCTGTTAATGTAAGTAACCATTTTAAAGATAACGATGCGCAATATTGCAAGCATTGTCAAGTTTCTGTCATCCGATTTTGTAAACCTGCAATGTTACTGTAGTGTATTTACTCTAGTCGTGTGTTTGTCTCTTTTGCTTGTTGTTTTTGTTTTATATGTCTTTTTTTCTGTTTTTTTCTTGGTTAAAATAAAAAAAAATAAAATACATTTTTTTTTCCACAGCAAAACATTTTTATCTTTGAGAGTTGATTTGATTTTGGCTATACTCAGAAGTTTACTTTAGCCAAACTTATAGAAAAAGGAAGGCCACTTTTTTCAGATTTATAGGAGTAAGTGTAACTAAAATAAGAAGAGTCTGACTTTTTTCTGCAGTTCATAAGCTGTTTCCTGTAGGGAGTTCTAACAAAAAGAGTCACAAATTATCTTGTTATAGAACCAAATGGCATAAAATTGGATTATGTACATAGATTTTCATGGTAATTGTTTCAGAGACACTTTATAATTATGAATTTTGGCACATTAAATCATTATTGTTTTTCAGCATTTTTAACTAAAAAATCCAAGGCATAAAAATTTGAAAGAATGTTCCTGCGAATATTCTGTAAATACACATATGTATCTATCACCTGTATGCTATGATTAATATTTACACCTGCTCAACATATATCTATTCATTTCAATATCCATTTATCCACCTATAAATTAACTTTAGTTTTGATACATTTCACAGGAAATTGCGGATAACATTACTGACCTAGTAAATACATGCACATGACTGATTAGAATTTAATATTTTAATTTATCTTTTGGAGAAAAATCTAGATACTATGAAGAATATAGTAGAACTTTTCCAATAATGTATACTCACATAGCATTGACTATGCAAATGTCACCTGTATAGTCAATTGTATATACAAATTGTATGTACAATTGTATATAAGCAAAATCCTGCTGAAGAATACCACCACAACCATAGGAAGTTTCCTAACATCTTCTCTTAGTTAATCTCCACTCATACCCAATTCCCTCAACAGAGGTGTTTATGATTTTTTTCAACGTGGACCAGTTTTACTTATTTTAGAATTCATGTAGTATAAATCATATGCTTTGTGTTTTTATATAAGGTTTGTTTTACTTATAATATTTTTGAATTAATGTTATGAGGCATAAGCAATATTTTTTTCTTTTTTAAAATTTTATTTTATAACAAAAAAGATAGCACAGGACATTAGAAAAACATTGGCAAGAAATACAAATGTTATGGATGCTATATTATTTTTAAAAGAACAATTCACAGTAAAAATGAAATCTGAAAATGACCCTGTGAAAACTACTTTTCACTCAAAATTCTTTTTCTTTAACTATCTTAACTAATTTTTGTATATACATAAACATATACATAGCTTTCTTTCAGATTGTCACACAAGTGCAACAATAAGGTGGTTACATATGTGTGACTTATTTATTTCACTGATAAGTATATTCTCAAGGCACATCCATTTAAGTATGAAAGTGTCTAGTTTACCATTCCTGATAGCTGAGTAGTATTCCATTATATAGAAATACCACATCGTTTTTGTCCATTCTTCAGGCATTTAGGTTGTTTCCAAGATCTAGCTATTATGAACTGCGCAGCTATAAACATTGGTGCACATATATTGCTGTGGTATGATGCTTTTAGTTCTTTTGGGAAAATACTTAGAAGGGGAATAGCTGGGTCAAATGGAACCTCCAATCCTAACTTTTTGAGGAATCTCCACACTGATTTCCACAATGCACCAGCCTGCATTCCCACCAAGAGTGGAGAAGGGTTCCTTTTTCTCCACATCCCCTCCAGAGCTTGCTGTTGGTTGACTTCTTAATACTAGCCATTCTTTCCGGGGTGAGGTGGAATCTCAGTTTTGTTTTAATTTGCATCTCTCATATGACCAGTACTGTTAAATTTCTTTTGAATTCCTAAGTATCATTTCATTCTTCAAACACATCAGTGTTTTTTACCCTTTCTCTTTTTGATAGATGTGTGTGCTATTTCCAACTTTGGACTCTCATTAGTAAAGTTGCTATGAAAATTTTTCTATGTCTCAGGCAAATATTTATGAGTGGAATTTCTAGTTACAGCATACAATGAGTTTTATAACAAAAGTCAGATCTTCCCGAACTTTCCCACTAACAGTTATGAGTTAATTTTAATCTATAGCCTCAACAGTAATTTTTGTTGTCAATCTTTTCAATTTTAGTCATTTGGGTTAATTCTATGGTATTTTCTCAATATAGTGTTAATTTGGATTTTCTTAATGTTGTTAAGTATACTTGCATGTGTTGATTATTTATTCATATACAGTTTATTTTTGTTCATCCTGGTAGTTACTATCTGTAAAGTCTTGGTAAACACTGAATTTATGGATACTCAATTTATGGATACTCAATTTGTGGATGCTGGACCATTTCTCCTCAGGGAAAGGAACATTCAGTTTTCTTTAAGCCTCTGGTAATGGTTTCACTAGCCAATCAATACATAACTTTCTTTCATGTGTATTTGTGTTTAAAGATCCCTTGTTTACTACATATTGTTGAATTATTAATATTCAAATCATTGTCAAAAATTGTAACCCATGCCTTATTGAAGTTTATCAGATAAACATTTCTATAAGGCACTGTAGTCAACATTGCATGGGTAGAGATTTCAAGTGTAATTGAAAATAATTTGAATTTTTCACCAAATGCTGTAGCATTCTATTAATATCAATAAAGTATCAGTAGTCATTTATTGATTGGTTTGGCACTACCTTATTCCTGGTATCCTAGAGTATAAAAGGGGCAGAAAGAAGCTGCTGATCCTGCTTGCTTTGCTACCTTTTGTCTGCCATGAACTCTTTCTCCTATGTTGTGTCTGTCTGTCATGCTGCCCTGCCTTGTAGCCAGGTGATTATGGACTGAAGCCTCTACAAACTGTGAACTAAGTAAATCTTTCTTTCTTTAACTTTGAGTATCAAGTATTTTGTCTCAGCAACAAGATAAGTAACTAAGACACATTACCATTTCGCAGTTTAGTTAGAGTGAATATTGTATCACATGCTGTAAAATATAAATTAATCTTGCATCCTAAATAGTAATTTGCTGTCTTCGTTCCTTATATCCAGATAAATTATAATCCCTCACAGCATAATTCAGTGCAATATTTGTTCTAGACTATCATATATATTTTATAAAAATGGAGAGCTTTTTTTTCATACCTACCTTTGTCCTTTCTGATCTTTTTTCCTTCTTCATGAAGTGTGTTTTTATCTGATTTTTTTTTACCCTAGAGAAATTTCTTAAGCATTTCTTTTAGTTCAGGCATGCTAGAAACACACTGTTTCCTTTTTACTTAAAATTTATTTACATGCATACATTATTAAAGAATACATCAGTGGGTATAGAATTCTGGGTTGATAACTTTTATTTGAATAATTGAAAAATGTTACACCACCATCTTTCACCTTCCATAATTTCTAAAAAAAATCAGCAGGATTTAAATTTGTTCATTTTGGGTAATGTATCATTTTACTTTGCTTCAAAAATTTTCTTTTTATTTAGTTTTCAACAATTTAGATACGTTGTGGCCATCTGTAAATTTATACTTATTTTTCTTCTTTGATGCTTCTGAATTTTTCAGATCTGTAAGTTTATAACTTTCAGCAATGTGTTTTCATCCCACCTCTTTTTTGGTCCTTCAACTACACATGTGTTAGAAATTTCAAAATCATTTCTAGAGCCTTTGATGCTCTGCTCAATTTTTTCCCTTTCTTCTTCACCTTGAATAATTGTTACTGATCTAGCTTCAAGTTTCTGATCTTTCCTCCGGTATCTCCATACTTCTGTCAAGCCTTCCCATTGATTTTTTTAAAAATTTCACATATTTTCATTTGCAGCTCCAAAAGTTCTATTTGGTCCTTTTAACAAAGTATTCATTTTTTGTTATTGTTGCATCTTTATTTAAGTGGCAATAATTATGATAGCTTCTTCATATTCCTTATTTATTAATTCCAGCACTTTGGTAATCGTGGGGTTAGCTTTTGGTGGTTGACCTTTTTTCTGCAGAATGGGTCACACTTTTATTTTTGGATAGCATCCTGGACACTGTGACTTTTTTTTTCTGGGAAGACCTTAGATTATATGTTTTTTCTGTACAGTGTTATGATTTCATCTTAGTTGCAAAATAGCATTTGAATGCAACTTAAGTATTTGCTTTATAAGCTGCAGTGCAAAACTCATTTTCTATTTTTATCTTTAGCTGGGGTGCTTTGAATATACCCCACGCATGTGCTTTCACCCCAGAGGTCTGCAGTGAATCAGGCCTGAGTGTGTGTATGTGCATATGTGCATGTGTAGGTATAATTTAGGGCAGTTTTTCCTTTCCAATATTTCTTTCTTACTTGTTTTTTAAAAATTATTTATTCATTTATTTATATCAAAGAGAAAAAATAAAAATAACAATAAAACAGAGTTTCAAAACAGGTTAGTAAGACAATCATAATAAATACATTATGTATTGTTGTCTTTGTAGTAGTTATTCAGAGTACAAGATATAGGTATGATATCATGTCCAAACAATGTTAGCACAAAACTTTCTTTTCAGTGGACTTAGGGAAACTAGCTGTATAACTATTTTAACTGTCATGAGTATAAATACATATTTTTCTTTTTCCCTTTCTTCCTTTCCTCTTTCCCCCATCACAGTTTGTCTTTTATTTTGAACAGTTTCTTCCCAATTTACTATATCTATTGTACATTTTGGATCTTATTTACTCATTCAGTTTCTCAAACTAGTGAGACAAAGTTTACACATTTACACTCGTCTGATTTATTTCACTTACGAGTATGATCTCAAGTTGTATTCATTTACCTATAAAAGCCTCCAGTTCATCCTTCTTTATGGTTGAGTAGTACTCCATTATATATAAAAAACTATTTTATCTATTCCTTGATTGATGGGCATTTGGGTTATTTTCAAGACTTAACCATTACAAATTATACTACAATAAATAAGGGTGCAAGTATATAACTGTGGTATAATGCTTTTATTTCTTCTGGGAAGATAACCCCCAGAAGGTGAATAGTTGGATTGAATGGAACCTCCGATCCTAGTTTTTTGAGGAATCTCCACACTGATTTCCACAGTGATTGTACCAGTCTACACTCCCACCAACAGTGGAGAAGGGTTTTGTTTTCCTCACAGCTCTTTTAGCATTTGTTATTGGTTGATCTTTTTATGATAGTCATTCTTTCTGGAGTGAGATGGAAACTCAGTGTGGTTTTAATTTTCATCTCTCAAATGCAAATGATGTTGAACAATTTTTCATGTATTTATTTGTCATTTGTATCTCGTCAGCTGAGAAGTTTGTATTCATTTCAGATGTCCATTTTTGGGTTGGTTCTTTGAATTTGGGAGGTCTGATTTTTTTTCAGTTCTGGCTATAATTTTTTCCCCACTCTGTTGGTTTTCTTTTCACTCTGCTGGTGATTTATTTTGTTATGCAAAAGCTTTTTGATAAAATGAGATCCCATTTGTTGACTCCTTGTACTGTTTCCCTAGCAGTCTCGGTTTTCTTCATGAAATCTCTGCCTACATCTATGTCTTTGAGATTTCTACCTATTTTCTCTTCCAATAAATTTAGTGTTTCTGTTTTAATATTTAGATCCTTGACCCATTTTGACTTTAGTTTAGAGCATAATGATAGGCATACGTCTAGTTTTAGTCTTCAACAGGTGGAAAGCCAGTTTTTCCAGCACCATTTATTAAAGAGACTATCCTTCTTCCAGTAAACATGGTTGGCTCCTTTGTCAAAGATAAAGTGGGGAGTGTAGTTGGGCTTGCATTTGCATCTTCTATTCTGTTCCCTTGATCCTCAGGCCTGTTTTTTGCCAGTGCCATGTGGAGTTTGTTGTATAACTTTGTTGTATAATTTTGAGTCTGGGATTGTGATGCCCCCTGACTTGTCTTTGTTGCCTAGAATTGCTTTTGCTATTCTAGGTCTCTTCTGGTTCCAAGCGAATTTTAGGAATGTTTTCTCTAGATCCGTGAGGCATGCTAATGATATTTTGATTGGATTTGCATTAAATCTATGTAGAAGTTTTGGGAATATGGCCATTTTCACTATGTTGATTTTTCCTATCCAAAAGCACAGGATATTTTTTCATTTTCCGATATCCTCTTTGATTTCCTTTTTTAGGGTGCTGTAATTTTCACTGTACAGATCTTTTATATCCTTTGTTAGATTGATTTCTTTCTAACAGCTTGATTGTCTGAATTTTTAATTTTCTAGATCAAAAAAATAGAGTTTCCAATTGAGGTACCCATCTACTACCATCTTCAGCATTTTGTCAAATTAAAAGTAAAAAATATATTACTCATACTGTGCTTCATCCTGGTTTTGACTCCCCTCTAGGTTTTGATTGTATTTGTACAATCTCGAGTATTTTTATATCATTATTTTATTTTACATTTTGCATAGAATTTATAGTTTTTATCTGTAGAATGGCTAGATCTGGTCACACAATCAGCTGTAGTAGAAGTACAGCTTCATAATTTCTCAAATGTAAGTCATTTATGTCTAAGTGTATGACACTATACAATAAAAAATTATTCACTAAAATTGACTTTATATTTTATGTATGTGGTCTTTTATTAAAATATTTTGATTGAATTGTTTATATTATAAACAGATGCTTATAACTTATGTTGTATCAAAATATTAGACTATATTAATTATATGCTTAATAATATAATGATCTATATTATTCTTGAATATACAGTATAGTTATTGCTTTCCTTTTTTTTTTTTTTTTTTTTTTTTTTTTTTTTTTTTTTTTGCGGCACCAAGGATTGAACTCACAACCTCACGCCTGTCAGACAGGTGCTTAAGTCACTGAGCCAAACTCCCAGTCCTTTGTTTTCTATTGTAATTATGAAATTCATTTTAGTAGCACATCTCTAACATATAGAATATGTTTTAGAGTTTCTTTAAGATCCATCTCAGGTGTTACTGAATCTAAGATTTTCTTTAAGAGCCTATCATTCTCTCAACTTCTGTTCCTGAAGAGTATGATTACTTTCACTCCTTCATTTTCTTAGTCTACCCCAATTGTAAATTATGTGTCATTTCTCCCACTGATCTGAGAAGTGCTTAAGGAAGAAAGCTATGCCCGTATTGCTTCGGTGAGGTCTGACATGACGGATGCACGTTGGATTGCAGTTAACACTTTAAATGGCATCTGTTGTCTTCCCCAAGGAAATTGAACATGCAGGGTGAGTGTTCTCACCTTTATATACAGATGTGGAAAATGAGACTTAGCCATTTACAGATTTGCTCAGGGTCACACAGAAAGAAAGTGACAGAGTCAAATCTATGTTTTGTGTTCAGAGCTAAGTAGTTGGTGTTGAACTGGAAGAAAGGATTTCTTTTTGCCTTCTGAGCAATTTTGCTAATAAAAAATAAATATAAATAATTAGTATGTCTAAAAATAAAGCACTTTCAAGTGATATATATATATATATATATATATATATATATATATCAACCAAAATACAGAGAGAATGTTTAAGTTAAAGCTTTTCTTACAGTAAAGGACATATTGCCATTAATAACTCTCAAAATACTCTCCTTTGCTTCAAACACACCCTGTCATTCTTGCCACTTTCTGAAGTTGTTCTGGAAGTCCTCTTTTAAGTGTTTAGTTGCACTGTTGTGGCTGCATGGACTTCTTGACATGATTTAAAACATTTATCTTTCATTGTCATTTTGACTGTGGGGAAGAGCCAGAAGCTGCACAGGTGCCAGTTCTGGTTGAATAAGGGGTAAAAACACACTGTAATGTTCTTACAGAGCCTACTTTTCTGCTGGATGGTACTTGGCAGCACCATTCACTGTGTTTATGAATATACCTTATAAAAAGACTCATAAGAGGACTTCTAAAACTGCTTTAGAAAGTAGCAATAACAATGCGATAGTTCTGTTTGAAGCACAGGGGAATATTCTAAAGAGGATTAATAACAATGTGTCTTTTACCATAATAAATTTTTAAAAATTTAAATATTCATTGTGTATTTCAATCACACTTCATACAAATCCCAAATATTTGATTAGTCTTGGTAAATTTTACTGGATGAAACACTGGCTTTAGGAGTAAATGCTTCTGTAAAGGAATTCTACATATTGCATGTACAGTGTCTAATATTTCTTGAGACTTCTTTTTTCCCTGCCATTAAATATTCAAAGTCCAGTTTTTCACTGCTACGGATACTAGAGAGCCTGGTCCACCTAGGAACACTACCCATCTGTTCCTCACATACATTATTAAATGAGAGGCAACTAGAAGGTAGATAAATCCTTGCCAGCTGTAAACCAAATTCTCAGAAGCTTTGATATATTCTATAAATTTCCTAAGGTTTGTTGCCAGTTTTTAACCACAGGGAATTTTAGGCATGGGATGTTTATGTTGAAAAGTTGCATCGAAATTCACTACCCTTTTATTATCTTATGTTTTTAATCTTTGGTTACAGTTTTCTAAGTCCCTAGAGTCTTTTAACCTCATGGATTTTTGTTTTATTCAATTTTTCTACTCTACATGTTTTTCAAGAAACGACTAAGCCACTTTACCTGTGAACAGGACAATGGCGTCCTGATGAGCACCCTTTGCACGTATTTTGGGAGCCCATAGGAATTAGTCTGACTATTTACAGATTATAACAGTTGGTAGTTGAATGTTTTATTTTCATTCCCAGTTGGTGCAATATGTTCACAGCTGATGCTAATGGCTGGCCCATTTGATTTCACATATGGTCCACTATTTGGGGCCCTCTAAGGCTTTCTTTTGTACTTAGTCTTCTCTTACACTACCATGTATTTAGTTTTACTTTTGTCTGCTGGTCAAATGGAGAAAAAACCCTCTGAACCTTGGCAGCTGTAGAGAAAATCAGCAACTCAGTTGATAAAGATTCGAAGAACTGGGTCAAAATGTCCCAGGAAGAGTTTTGTTAAACACTGCAAACAAACAAAATGCCTCTCTGCATTGCATGAGACTGAGAGCACATACAAAGTGTTCTCTTCTGTTTTTCTTTCACTTTGCCTAAGCTGTTCATAAGTGTTTTCAGCACGGCTAAGTGTCAGAGAGTCCGTGCTGTCCTGGACATTCATTTACATTGAGAAGCATCATGCCACAAGTACTTCAGAAAATGTTCCCTTTTGGGCAGTTTTTATAAGTTAATTTATTTGCAGCTAAAATTCATGAAGGACAATAGTGTTAAAAGTGAACTGGAGTGTTTTTGCCGTGACTTATCCCACAGAGCATTTTAGAAAAAAAAGAGTAGAGATACAAAATTAATAATATTGAAAACTCAAATGCAAGCACCCTCCAGCAGTTATTATAATTCAATACATAGTCAGTGTTTATTCTGACTCTAAACTATAACTGATAAAGCCACAATTCCATAAAAAGATTATTTTCAAGACTATTGCATTACCCTCTGTGAGCTAAAATACTCATTTATTCATAGTTGCAGATTGTAATAGCTCTAATTCCCCAAGAAGTGGGCATTGTATGATAATTGAGTAGGCTGGGATGTTAATTGTCCTCCACTTCACCTCTAGATGTTTAACTGCTTATCTCTTCAACCAGCAAACATTAATGTTGGCTTATTTGTACCTTACTGTTCAGATAATTTTGTGAGCTGAGCAATTTATTTGTAATAAGGAGGAAAAAGTATTTGTGTGGAAGAAACATTTAAACTGAATCACATTTACATATTAAACCAAATTGAAGATGATGTTGTGTACTGATGGAGCTTTCCTAAGGAGCTGCATTTGCCCTATCTGTAGAGTAATTGGAATTGTGGGAATATGATCGACAAATAGAAGACTATTAACAGGTATCACTAAATTAACGCTGCTTCTTTAGTTTTCAATGCTGTTTTCTACTAGGAGCAACTTGTCTCTCAAATTACTCTTATTGTGAAGAGTATAAAGTTGATCTTCCACACTGCTTCTTTTCAAGCACTGATAAGTGAAAGAATACACAGACAGTTCATTTTGTAGGTTATTCAGACTTTTCTCCACTGATGCTATTGCCCCCAAAACTTCCTTTTGCAGTGGTAACAGTACAATGGAGTTGTATGTAAGGAAACGGGAAAACTCTAGTAATCAGATATTTTGCTATCATTTGTTGCATATCTGTTAGACAGAATGCCTTGTGTTGTTCAATTTACATAATTTTTGAGGATTTTCTCATAACTTCATTTTATAGATGAATATAAGAAAATCATACAAAAATTAATCAATGCTCGATAGTAAGGCAAAGAATGACTACAAATAATTTCAAAATCATGTGATAGCATTGTCTAGTAAGGTTAAGAATTATTTAATTTGCTAGAGGATGCAGTATTTCTTTGATAGACTAACAACTATTGACCAGGGAACATGTGCTGTGAAATACAGGTAAATTTGCAGATTACTGTCCAGAAGAAATTAAAATGCTTTTTGCCCAACAGAGAAAATAAGCAAGCAGTGTGGGTGAGGTTTTACTTTATGCATAGTATTAAATGAGTTTTTCCTAATTTAAGAAATTTATTTCAGCATGATTTGCCTGATAGGGTATATAATTTCTCTTCCTTGAATTTTCCTTTCAAGTAGTTTTACCACTTGAAGTTCCCCTTATCAACAATGCATATTTTAAAAACTTGTTTGATTTGTAGGTAAGTTGTAAGTATAACTTTCTGAAACTATATTTGGATGAGGTTAAATAGAATCACATAATTGGTTTTCCCCAGGTGGCAGGCTATTGATAAGTCCTGTAGGAATATAGATCTCTTCAAGCCCGGACATCTTGATGTCTTGCAAATTCATCATTCCATCCCTCCCACCTCCTATGAAGTAAAGTTTCCACTATAATTGAAATATTGTCATTCTATTCCTAGATCTTGTGTCATTCAAACTTCACCTCTCATTAAATTTTGTCCAGACTGATTGTCTCTTTAGCATCAGTAAGTAACACACTATGTGGTCCACAGTGTGAATACAATAATTTATTAAATAAAAGAGTAAACAAAATACAAAAGGAAAATAATTAACCATATGCTAATTAATCAGTATATTGCTTTAGAGCAAGTTTATCTCCTTTAAGCTTGGTGAAGAAAAAATTAAAAATATATTAAAAATCTTTTAGAGTAGGATCATTGAAGTGTAACAAAGAACCACTCTATAAGATATTGTCTCTGGAAGTATGTGTTTCTAGATCAAATTAAATATTTAATTACAAAAATAGGCCATGTACCTCTTCTAATTAGTGACTTTGACATAGGGAACTTCTTTGGAGTGTACCTGATCTATAGAATGATTTATTGAACACTTAAAATCTTCATGTTTATGGTTTTATGACACTCCTTAGAAGACCAAATGGATTCCCATTCTCTTTCCTTAGTTCTGTTGTTTATGAGTACACTACACTGCTCAAAAAGAATAAGAAAGTTGGTCAAGATTTTGATTAGTGCCTTCTGGGGTAATGAGTCTCTGATGAATAAGATTTATCTGCATTTTGCCTTCAGTCATTTGTACTTGCCTTTCTTCAACTTGTGGAATGCCAGATAGATAGTCACCTGACTTGACCTTCACTCTTCAAATACATTGTTAGAGAGGTCTTATCCAAGCCCCTCTATTACCCATAGTAGCCTTGCCACCTTCTGTCCTGTTATCCTGACATACACAATTTTAGTATTTATTGGTTTATTTGTCTTTTTGCATGGAAATATGTATCTCCTTCAGTATACAGTAAAACCCACAAAAGAAAGGAATTTGATACCTTATTTGATATTACACTCCTAATACTTCGGACAATGGTTACCTCATAGTGAACACAGCTGATTCTTGTTATTTTCAGTAGTTTTATTCCATAGTTTGCCATGTATCATTAATTAGTGAATGTTAAATCAATCTTATAGGAAATGCAGACCTAACCTCCTGCAAGTTTCTGGTCACATTTTTGTCAATCTTCTAATTTATTGGAAACAGTGGGACTGAGGGAATCACTAGCTTCTATCCATTTAATTTTAAGCAGCATCCTGTGGCCATCTTTCCTTCCCTTGTCTTAAGAAAGTTAGAAAATCACATAACAAAACTTGGGAGATATCTGTTGCTCTAGGCAAGAGCACAACCCCTACCCTCACCTTCAGTCACCTTCACCCTATTCAAACCTCATTAAGGGTTCATAAGTATGCACTGTAAGTTGTAGGCTAATTAAGATAAGAGTCAATTCTGGGACAAGCATGCGTGTTAAGAGTCCCTGCAATGACATACCATCCTGTCAATCATTCATGCCAATCACACATAAAATTCAGGGAGGAGCCTGGTCTGAAATGTACATCCTTCAAATTCTAAAAACCTGATTTACTGGGGGCCACTGCTGCTTCTTCTATGTGCTATGGCCAGTGTCCAGTGCTTGAGCTTTTCTGTCACCCCAACACCATTTCTCTGTCTATGTCAGATCTTTCGTTGGCATGGGCTTGCCCTGAGCACAGC
The DNA here is from genome assembly GCA_004363535.1 of Dasyprocta punctata. Taxonomy (NCBI): domain Eukaryota; kingdom Metazoa; phylum Chordata; class Mammalia; order Rodentia; family Dasyproctidae; genus Dasyprocta; species Dasyprocta punctata. Next base: position 13,260 of record RJWM01037036.1, read on the forward strand.
TTCCCACCATCTTCAATGAATGCGGCTGCTTGCCACTTGCTGTTAGGTACACACTTGATGATTCTTTCCCTGTCATACACAAGAGCCCTGACTATACTTGTAGCCATCTTGCACACTGTATGTTTGTGTTTAAAGACACCAAATTATCATATACATTTTGTAAGTTATTAATAATTTCTTTTTAAAAATTTATTTCAAAGGGAATAAAACAAAACAATGAGAATGATATTGGCAAATCAAGACAATAGGAAATCTACAATAATTACTATATTGCATATTGTTATCTTCTAAATACATGCTCAGACTTGCTCAGACTACTGGCTTTAGGTCTAGAAAGTCAATCAATCAACACAAGCATTAAGTTCTTTCTTTACTTCAATTGCTATTATCTCAGCCTGCTTTCTTCCAAATTAGCTGGTTGCTTGGGGTTGGGGATGGGAGAGGGATGGGAGGGATGAGATATCTTCTCTCCCTTCCAGAACACTGGCCACCCAGGCTGCCCTGCCAGCTGCCACTGGGCACATGTGTAGGTGTTGCTGTTTCCTGGATCTCTCCCTCTGGCCAGCCTGATCACTGCTGGTGCAGAGAGGGTGCTAATAATTTCTTTAAAATTAAACCCTAGCTAAGAAGGCTTGAACATTTTCTTTACTTTGGATAATGGAGCAATGAATTGATTTGCTTTAGCTTCACAACAATGTTGTCCGCTATTCTCTTCTTAAATTGGTTATCTCAAAAATGTATAAATTTAGTTGCTTTATTTCATAACTTCAACACATAAGAGAGATATTAATTTACCAGTTTCTACAGTTCTTTTTCTTTCTTTTTCTCTATGTTTCTTTTCTTTCTTTTTTCTTTTTTTGGTATTCAAAGACAAGGTCTTCCTACGTAGCCCAGGCTGGGCTTGAACTCATGGCAATCCTTCTATCTCAGGCTCTTGACTGTTGGCATTACAGGCATACACCACCACGCCCAGCCTATAGTTTTCTTACAGTGCTGATGGCATTGAACTCATGGTCATGTGTATTATAATAATTCTTGAATGAAGTTAACCCACGTATTTTCTCTGTAAGGCACCTAGTAGAATTTGTGAACATAGAAACATGTGGCAGTATTTTAGCACTACAAAGGAAGTCATTTTAAAAAACAAAACCACTAACAAAAGGCATGAAGACATGAAAATGTGGCTAAAATAAGCCCTCTGGAATGTGATTTTGTACCTTGTCAAAAATATGTTTCCCCTTCATATTGATATTGAACTGGACTATACCTTGCTTTGCCCAACAAAGTGTTCACAGATTGAGGATGTTACAGTTCTAAGATAAGGTTTTAAGAAGTAAAGTGAGCTTCTACTCACACTCTTAAGTAATCTTCAGTTCAGAGGCAGTTGATAACCACACAATCTGAACCCCAGGACAAAGACATGTGGAGTCAGCCAAAACCACTAACTGGCCTGCAATGCGTCCTGGTGCCACTTGGCTTCAAACCCGTAAGAATAAAAACAAGTTTTGTTTTGTTGTAATATTTTGAGAGAATAAACAATGATTCTCATTAATGTACTTGACTTCTGTCACTTCACTCTTTTAGTGCTTAGATTTTCTTCTCAGTCTCATTATTTAAAACTTGCCTTTCTCCACAAATCCTAAAAGTATTCAAGAATTCTGGGTTTTCTTCCTAGGACTAGTGTCCGTTTTCATCTTTAAGTGGTCTTGAACACTCTTGGGGACTACTGTGTTTAAAACTGTCTTCTACATTGGCAGTAGACCCCAACCTTTTTGGCACCAGGGCATTTTCGTGGAAGACAACCTTGTCCACAAGGAGGCCATGGGGGACGGGGTGGGGCACTTCAAGATTAGATTTTCATAAAAAGAGCACAACCTAGATCTCTTGCTTGTACATTTCATAGCAGGGTTTGCACTCCTATGAGAATCTAGTGCAGCACTTGCTTGACTGGAAGTTGAATTCAGGCAGTAATATGAGCGACGGGGAGTGGCTATAAATCTAGATGAGGCTTCCCTTGCTCAGTCACTATTAATTTCCTATTGTGCTTCCTGGTTCCCAACAAGCCACAGACTGCTATCATGTGGTCTGTGGCAGAGGCATTGGAACCCCCTCTTCTACAGTGTGGTAAAGGTTCTTATCTTTAGCTCGTACCTTTGCCTGTCCTCTGGGACTTCAGACTCATCCCTGGTATTTTTAGCTGGCTATCTCCACTTAGACAAATGAGGACCTTCTTAAAGTTTTCCATCATCAAACATATACCATTCCTTCCCAATCATAATCACGCTCCTTTTTTAGGAATTTGCCTTCATGGTAAACACCAGCTCCATCCTCTCTTGAGTCTTTCTTGTCATTGCTGTTCCTGCTCTGTAGTGAAAACTGCATCTATATGAGAAGCATTCATTGTCACCCCTCAGGACTCAGCTCAGAAGATACTTACAGAAAAAACCTTCTGTTACCACTAAGAGTGAAGGAACTCTTCTACTCAGTTCACTAGCTATTTAAAATCACATTTAATCACACTTAAAAATATTTATACTATTCATTGATGTGGTTATGTGACCACCTTCTTAACTAGAATGCAAACTCTGTGAAGGCTGAGAACTTTGTGATGTATTTATCATACATGCAGTTCCTAGCCTATGAATTGGCAAGCAATAGTTTCTCATTATATATTTAGAATGAATGAATAAACTTGTTTTCTACTTTATTTCTGGATGAATGACAGTGTCATTCATCTAATTAGTCATTCAAGAAATTTAAGACCCAACCTCCAGTTCTTATCTCCCTTGTTGCTGCACTCTATTCAATTGTCAGAACAAGACTCTTACAATATTACTTATCTCTGTCTCCACTCTTTCTGTTCATCTCTATTACTACTACTGCTATACTCAAAGCATGACTATAGTCTCTTGAGTGATCTTCTTCTATCACTTTTTTATATCTCTGTATTTATCTAATATCACCTACAGTAATGCTGAGTAAAAAATGACTCCAAAGTCTCAATGACTGAAGCTACTAACTTTTGTTTCATGTTCATTGTAATAATGTTCTGTCATTGTAATGAAATATCTGAGAAAGTTAGCTTAAAGGATGAATAGCTTATTTTTGGTTCAGAGTTTCAGAGGTTTCAGTCCATGGCCAGTTAGCTCCATTGCTATAAGTCTCTGGTCAAGCAAAACATCCTGGCAGAAGGTTAGAGTAGAAGAAAGCTGTTCATCTTATCACAACTAAAAAACAGAGACAGAATGAGAAAGCCAGAGAAGAAGAGTCTGAGAATCAGATATAATTCTTATGGTGAGACTTTTATTATATACTCCTTTCAACTAGGGCCCACCTCCTCTTTTATTACCTCCCAAGAATGCCATCAAATTATGTTCTCACTAGTGGATTCATAGACTTGAAGCTAGAGCCCTTATGTTCCAATTGCTTCCACCAAAACCATCAACCATCAAAGAAGCCTTTAACACATGTTTTGGGGAACTTTTCATGTTTAATCTATGGAATATATTAATCTGGAGATCTACTACAGTTTGGTTGAATTTATCTTTGCTTATATTGATTTTGGAATTTGGTTCAGGTCTGTGCATTTGAAACTTGGAATGAATGAAGAGTGGTTATCTAGCACCTGTTATTTTGTGGCAGAGGAGGAAATTGAAAAAGAACTGGAGAAAACTTTTAGCACTTCATAACCTTTCAGTTTAAAAAGGCATGCTGTGACACCTGACCATCTTTCATAGGACAGCCCCAAACCCAGCTTAAATGGAATGGAAAATTACCTTATTAACTCTAGTAGGAAGCTGTAACTAGTGCAGCATAGAGTTTGAATGTACGATTTTAGTATAGGAGTGATAAGTTGAAACTGATAATGTATTTCAGGTAGTTATACTAAAAACTTTTTCCTTTATATGATTTCCAAAGATATCTTGGTAAAAAAGCAAGTTTCATTTCATTCCCTTTACTAAAACCCTCAGTTGCTTCTAATACTGTGAAATAAAAATTCATCAATTCCTACCACTGCTCAGACCACCTTTCCTCTTTACACTTTATGCTCTAGCAACAGCAAACTGCTTGTAGTTCCTCGTTGCTTGCACCAAGGTGTTTCATGCCTCTCTGCCTTTTCTGGTGACATTTCTGCAGAGAAGTGCTTTTCTCACCCTCCATTCCATTTCGAGCTGGCTAAATCACACTCGTTCTTCAAGACTCAGTTCATGTGTGATTCAATGGATGAGCCTTCTCCTTACTTCATTCAGTGTGCACATAATGCCCGCTGTGTGTTCTTATCATGACATTTATCCGGTTAAATTATAATTATCTGCATGTGAATATTTGTACAAGTCATCATATACTACAATTTTTATATGTGTGAGAACATTTTTACAAGAAATATTCATGTCATAGGGTTTGGAACAATATATATGCAGATAGATACACTGGAGGTATTGAGCATAGCAATTT
>RJWM01037037.1:0-17729 GCA_004363535.1 Dasyprocta punctata
AAGCAAGAGACAAACAACAACAGCAAATCCAATACAATAACATTATAGGTTTATAAAACGAGATGATTGGAATTTGACAATGATTGTAATATTGCATATCGTTACCTTCAAAGGGGTTCTGTAGATTAACAGATATAGACATGTAAAATTGATCTAATCATCTATTAAGTGTTCTTTTTCAATAACTAATGCATTTAGTAGTATAGGCATTTAAACTATCTTATGTATACCTATATACAAATTTATGTCTTTTTCCTTTTCCCTTCCTTCTTTCCTCCTTTCCCCTTATAATACCTGTTGTTATCTTCAAAATAACTGCCCATACTATCAGGCATAATATAATCAAACAAAATAGTATAGAATAAAACCAATAAAAAACAAAACAATGGAAGCAGTACATAGTAAAACAACACTGATTAGTATAATGCCTCATGTTATCTTCTAAGCAGTTGCCTATATTATCAGTCATAATATGATCAAACAAATCAAAATAGGATAAAATCACTCAAAACAAAACATTGAAAGCAATACAGGGTTTCAAAACAAGGTGACTGTATATCAATAATAGCTCCCACTTCCACTTTTCTCCAATGTTGTCTCTCTCTGCAGAGGCCTGCAGGGTCGCTGCCACCACGTCACCTTGATTGTGTGTCCCCAGGTTCCAGCAACTCCTCTCATTCAGTGGGTCTGGCTCTGTGAAATGGTGCCACCAGCTACTGCCTTCTTCTTCAAGTTTTTCTTTTTACTCTTTCTGTGGGTTTCAGTTCTCACTTTAGATTTTTCCTGGGTCCAGGGGACACACTTCCTTCCTTCTTAACTTCCCCATGATGTATTCCAGCATCTGGACTGTATCTCTCAGAGAGACTGTTTACTCTGCTGCTTACTGTTCTGCCATCTTCCCGGAAGTCCTGAAGTTTGTATTCTTTTGGAGCTTGAAATACCTCATTCTAAGCTCTTGTTGATTTGAGCATTTGTGTTGAGAAGTCTGCTGTGACTCTGATCGGCCTTCCTTTTTAGGTGATTTGTTTTTTTCTTGGCATTGTTAATATTTTGTTCTTGTGTTTAGTTTTGTCATGGCTATTTGGAGTTCTATATCTTCATTTACTTATGTGTGAAATTTTTTTATCCATGTTTGGGAGTTTTCTGCCATTATTTCTTTGAGGAAGTTTTTTGTTTTCAGTCTCCAGCTTTCTCACTGACTCTAATAAACCTTTGTTGTTCTTCTTTGCTTCATTTTGTAGCTGTTGGACTGGTTTTTCAGGGTGTTTTGCTATTTTTAAGGTATCTTTCTTTTCATGGTTGCTAACTCAATCCTGTCTTGTAGATCTGATAGCTATCCTCTCCTTCATTCTATGTGCTGCATCTACTTTTTTTTTTTTTTGGTACCAGGAATCATACTCACAATGTCACACTTGCCAGGCAGGTGCTTATGCCGCCTAGCTAAATCCCAAGCCCTGCATCTACTTTTGATGGAGTTTTTAATCTCCTGGATTTGTGTTTAGATCTGATTCATACATTTCATATTTGTTCCTATGTTGGATATTCATGCTTTCCATCATTTTCCTGAGCTTCTCTAGTTTTTAAAATCTCTGTGTGCTTTAATGTCTTTCATTTTGATTATCAGTTTTTTTGCACCTTAGAGATTATTTTTTCTCTAGCCTCCTCCATTTGTTTTTTGACTTCTGTTGCTGTCACTTGAGAAAGTTCCAATGGTTGGCTTCTGATTTTCTGTATCTCATTGCACTCCAGACTTGTCCTGAGTGGGTTGGGGTTCTGGGGTTGCATTTTGCTTCTCTGTTTGTCATTTTCTATTTTTTGTTTCATTTTGTCATGTGTGTTGATGCTTGTAAATTTCTTCTGGTAGATAGCTTTATTCTTAGTATCAAGACTCCCTAGAAGATGTGTTTCTCTAGAATGTCTTCTAGGTATAGGTGGTTCTTGGTCTTTGTGTCTATCCCAAGAATACAGCTTCCCAATACATTAAAGATGAGAAGTTGCTATTTGTCTCAGCACCCAGTCCTTTTGTACTGAATTACGGTGATGGTTATGACCCCATACAGTCACAGTGTTGCCACACAGGGGATAAAACTGATTATAGCAGGTATGACATCCTGGCTATTGTAGTATAGTTAGCAATAGCAATAATTTGAAGCACAGCCTGGCTTCCAATGGACTGTGGTGACTATTAGCCTCATTCCTTTAACCATAGGAACAAATTCTACAGTTATATAACAAAAATACAGCACATACAGGAACTTGTGTGCAGTGATTTTCCCCTTAGGAGAGTGATTTTACCTTGTAAGTTTAAGATTGATAGTTGGCAATATAGAGAGATCAGTGAGGTCAAATACAGTGGAAGCAAGCCTTGAGGGCAAAGGATGGTCATTCAAGTTTTGGGAAACTGGGACACAAGAGGGAAAGAATGGAAGGGAAAACAAAGCAGTATTGAAATGAACCAGAAAGAGAAGAGACAATGGATACTCACATGAAAGTGTCATAAAATTAATGAGAAAGAATATGTGTAGAAGAAAACAAAAAGAAAGTTAAAAATTCTATATCATGAAAGAAAGAGAAAAGAAAAAAGTGAAAAAGGGAAGAAAGATAAAACAAAAACAACCATTAAAAACAAAACAAGACACACGCACAAAAAAACCCCAACTAGATAGAGAAAGTACAACTAACCAGACAAACAAAAATGAAAGTAAGAAAATTCCTCTGGTGTCTACAATTCTGTGGTATAGCCAAATCATATTCCAGAGTTTGTTGTGTACTCTAGCCAAGTACAGTGAGATTTTACTGGATATGGGACTGATCTTGGCCTCTGAATGTGGGGGAATGGACTGGTCTCCTGTTGCTGGAGTTCTCCCGCAGCTATCTGACTTAAAAAATGGTGGTCTCTCTCACCCGTTTCTAACCTGCATGTCTGTATGCCAAAGTACAATGGTGGTTAACCTAAATTACCAACTGCTGCTTTGTATTTTCTCTGCTGCTCTGGACTTTTCCACATGGCTAGTCTTGCCTGCCCATTGTGTGTGCCCCAGTGGGGGACTTGTGGGTTGCTGGGGTCCTGACTGGGCTGAGGTAGCCTATGCACCTCTGTTGGGGCCTTGTGTGTTTTTGGAGATTTCCCCCTGGGCTGGGCCAGCCTGTGTGCCCCCACTGGGGTCTTGGTGGGTCAGTGTGGTTCCCACCTGCGCTAGGCCCAGAAGAGGAGCTTCAGAATATAATAAAATTATATATTTAGGAATTGATCAGGCAATTACAAAGCTGAGAATTCCCATAATCTGTCATCTGCAAGTTGGTAAACTAGGAAGGCTGGTGGTATACTATAGTTTGGGTACAAATGCCTAAGAAGCAAGAATATTGATATCTGAGGGCAGAAGGTAATTGTACTGTACCCGCTCAGAGATTAAAATTTTCCCATTCTTCTACTCTTTTGTTTTACATAAGCCCTCAAAAGACTGGATAATGTCCATATACATTAATGAGAATTCCCTTTGCTTAGTCTACCAATTCAATCTAATGCTAATCTCTTCTGGAAATATCCTCACAGACATACTCAGAAATAATGTATTACCAGCTATCTTGGCATTCGTTAGCTCATTCAAATTGATAAATAAAATAAACCATCACAAATTTGTCTCTGTTATGATTTAGATCTAAAGCTTCCCTCAAAGTCTTCATGAGCTCATAGGCAGGGCTTTTGGAAGATGATTTATAGGGGGCATTGAGAAATGTGTAGTTATGAGCCATTTGTGGATAAGCCTGGTCTGGAAGGATTAACTCTGAGACTAGATCTGAGTAAGGACCTATTCAAACCAGCATTTCTTTTTTAAAAAAAATTTAAACAGAATAAAGTAAAAATAGCAATAAAACAGAGTTTCAAAACAGGCTAGTAGGAGAGTAACAATAATTAAGTCATTATGTATTGTTATATTCATACCAGTTGTTCAGAGTTCAAAATATAGCATAAAATATTGTCCAAAAAAGTATCAGCACAAAACTTTGTTTTCAATGAAGATAATGAGACTGTGTAACTATTTTAACTATCCCGTGTATGTATGTATGTATGTATTTTTTGTTTTTCTCTTCCTTCCTTTCCCCTTCCTCCCATCACAGATTTTTTTCCTTTGAGCAATTTTTTCACTACTCAAAATATCTATTGTATATTTTGGGTCTTATTTACTCATTCAGATTCTCACACTAATGAGACAATACAATGTTTACACATGTGGGTCTGATTTATTTCACTTATGATTATGGTCTTGAGTTGTATTCATTTATATATACAATTTCAAGTTTATCATCCTTTTTGGCTGAGTAGTATTCTATTATATAAGAAAACCACATCTTTTTTATCCATTCCTTAGTCGATGGGCATTTGGATTGTTTCCAAGATTTAACTATTACAAATTGTGCTGCTATAAACATGGGTGCACATATATCCCTGTGGTTTGATGTTTTTAAATCTTCTGTGAAGATACTCAGAAGGGGAATAGTGCGATTTAACATGACCTTTAATTCCAGTTTTTTGAGGGAGCTCCATAATGATTTCCATATGGTTGTACCAGCCGGCACTCCCACCAACAGTGGGGAAGGGCTCCTTTTTCTCCACAGCCTCACCAAGATTTGTTATTGGTTGATTTCTTGATGACAGTCATTCTTTCTGAAGTGCGATGGAGTGAGATGAATCAGTGTTGTTTTATCACCTCTTGAATGACCAATGATCTTGAACATTTTTTCATGTATTTATTTGTCATTTGTATTTCTTCATCTGAGAAGTGAATTTATGTCTGATGCCCATTTTTGCATTGGATCTTTGAATTTGGGGGGCCTAATTTTTTTCAATATTTTATATGTTCTAGAAAAAAGTCCTTTGCCTGAGGGACAATTGGGTATAATTTTTTTCAACACTGTGGGTTGTCTTCTCACTTTATTGGTGATTTCTTTTGTTGTGTAGAAGCTTTTTAATAAGGTGAGATCCCATTCGCTGATTCTTTGTAGTATTTTCTGTGAAATCTGTGTTTTGTTCATGAAGTCTCTGTCTACATCTATGTCTTCTAGATTTCTATTTTCTCTTCCAGTAGATTTAGTAGTTCTGCATTAATATTTATATCTTTAATCCATTTTTACTTTAGTGCCTGGTGATAGATATGGTTCTACTTTTAGTCTTTGGCATTTGTTTAATTGCATCTTCAATTTCCTCTGCTACCTATTGGGTGTTCAGAAGGGTGCTGTTTAATTTCCATGTGTTTATGAAGTTTTTGTTATGTCTTTTGTCATTGATTTCCAGTTTCATTTGTTATGGGAGAATAGTACTCGTGGAATGATTTCAATTTCTCTACATTTACTTATACATGTTTTGTGGGCTATATGTGGTCTATTGTGTAGAATATACCACGTGCAGCTGAAAAGAAAGTATATTCTGTTGTTTTGGGGTGCAACACTCTGTAGACATATACCAAGTCCATTTGTTCATAGGCTTGATTTAGTTCTGATGTTTCTTTGTTGATTTTTTATCTAGTTGATCTATCTATTTGTGAGAGTGGGGTATTAAATTTTCCCACTATAACTATGCTGGACTATGGTGATGGTTATGATGCCTTATAGTTGCAGTGTTATCATATAGGAGAGAAGAACTGATTATAATGGGTATGACACCCTGAAGTAGTACAGTTAGCAATAACAGTAGATTGAAGCACAGCCTGGCTACTGACAGACTGTGGTAGCTATTAACATGATTTCTTTAAGCAGAGGAGCAAATTCTATAGTAACATAATATTATCCAAGTTATACCAGGAAATTGTATGCAACGTTTTGGCAGTTAGTTCAGTGATTTTACTCTGTTGTGGTAGGTTTTAGAGGGGTAGGGGGTAGCATGGAGAAGGGGATGTGGTTAAGTATAGTAGGAGCAATTTTGGTGTGCATAGAGTGATTATCCAAGTTTGGGTAATTGTAGGATACAAGAAGGAGGTATTGGAAGAGAAAACTTAGAAGTATTTAAGTGAACCAGAAGGAAAAGAGACAATGTTTCATCACATGAAAGAGTCACAAAATCAAATGAAGTATATGACAAAAGACAGGAACATGATTAGAATGATAGAAAGTTTAGAAATCTAAATCATGAGAGAGAAAAGATGGTAGAGAAAAGAAAGAAAAGAAAAAAGAGGAAAAAGGAAGAGAAAAAGAAAAGATAGTAAACAAAAATAGTGACACACATGGAAAAAAACCAACAAACCTACAGAAACAAAACAAAGCAAAACAAAACAAGGCAAAACTGAACAGAGAGAAAAAGAGAAAAGAAAAGTGGAAGGGGGAAAAAACAAAAAGAAAGAGCAACAGCAACAAAATAAAAAACAAAATAAAACACACTAGCTCAGATGATTACCAAGAGGAATACCTACCAGATAGAGAAATGTAAAAGAAGTGAGAATCCTCTAGTGTCTACAGGTTTTTGTTAAATCCTAGTCTGATCCCAGAATGTGTACTCTAACCAGTATTGCAGATGGATTTGTGCCGGGTTTGGGTCTGATCTGTGTCTCTGGATTTGGTGGATGGAATTAGTTTTTTTGACTGGAGTTCTTCTCAGCCATTTAACAAAGAAAAAAGAAAAGGAGATAAAAAAGGGGAAAAGTAAAGAAAAGAAGAGAAAAGAAAAAAGAAAAGGGGGTGGCCCTATTCACCCACTTCTATTGCATGTGTCTTGGTCTCCAAACACAGAGCTGTTTCACCTAACTTGCCTCCTGCTGGATCACATTGTTACTGTTGCTTTAGACTTTCATGTACCACTAGTCTTGCCTGCCCATCATGTATACTCTATCTGGGATCCTACTGTGTTGCTAGCATTCCCTCTGGTCTCTGGTTCCCTGAGTTCTGTCAATAGTGGGAGCAGGAGCCTGTTCTGGACCCTCTGCCAGCTGGGTAAGTGGTGGAGCAGGAGCCTCTTTTGGACCCTCTTCTGCCAGTTGTGGCAACTCCAGGTCATTGCTGGAGCAGGAGCCCATTTAGGACCTTCTGCCAGTCACTGCAACTCCTAGACAAACTCCAATAGCATTTCATCCAGAACCTCCAGGTGGTCTGCTGCCTGATTCTGTCTAGCTTGCTCACCTACTAATTCTTGAAAATTAATATGGAAAGTTAAGTTTTGCCCTTAGTTAAAAGCAGGTAAACGCGGAGTTCTCAGGGTAGTCTCTAACAGGCCCAACATGAAAGGTCCCCAAACCCCATTATTCATGACACTGGATTTTAATTCTTTGAGCAATTTTTATTCCAAAGGATAGTGCTCATTAACATTTCGTTGTGGATTAGTAGGGTCAGGATGAATATTAATTGGAAATACACATGTCCTGAAGGGCTCTCCATTAAGGGCGGCTGTCTGAGCAAGCTGTGATAAGGAGACACTGCTTCTGTCCCAACCACAGAAGGAGGAGAAGGAGGAAGAGGAAGAAGAGAAGGGCATCAGGGCTCTTCACCCTCTTCCCTATCCTCTCTCAGGGGTGCACTAGGTGTGGGATGTTCTCCCACAGTTAAAGGGCAAAGAACTGCATGGACCAAGTTCCATGTGGAGAAAGTTTCAGTGGAAATAATAGAGCCCTAGGTATAATTACACTACATACCCTCTCTCACTTGATCAAAGCTCTCTAAAAACTTGCCCATTTTAGGAAACCAAGGATTATGTTTGATAACATCTTGCAACATGTGAGAAATCAACTGAGTACTGACTTGAGTGTCAGACTGGGGCAACAGAATTTAAAATAAAGGGATATAACACTGTACTTTAGTGCATGAAGTCTACCCCATTACCCTGGCTGACTACTGCACACTCAAGTTCCTTTTTCTTTTTTCTTTTTTTTTCCTTAGTCATTTTCTTTTGCTGGCCAGCACCTCTAAACTGCAGAAGTACCCTATGCAGACTCACTACTCTTTTACCCCTGCGTGGACATCCTTGGCCACATCCCTGTTCTGGTGCCAGTGATGAAGATGAAACATAAAGAGACACAGAATAGGTTAAAATGTGGGGGGAAAGGGGGCTCTTGTATCCCTTCAATAAAGAGCCCCTATTGACTGGGGCACATTGGCTTTAATCACTCAGACACAGACACAAGCAATCAGAGTAAAACAGGATTTATCTGTCAACCTCCATGGTACATGTCCAGGTAAACAACAGAATCTCAGCTATATTAATTTCCTCTGCAGTGTGTCAGCATGAACTCTCACTATCTTGCTTATAGAAGAGGCCAATTAGGGCTTAAGCTTTTTATCTTATCTCCTATAGTGATTGAACATAGCAGACTTGATAGGAAGTGGGTTATGGCCAGAAGAGGTAGTTCACTAAGGGTGTGATTTGGAAAGGTGTCTCTCCCTCCCCAGCTCCTCTCTTCTCTCTCTGCTTCCTGGCTGCCATGATATAGGCAGCTTTCCTGCACTGTACCCCTCTGCCAGTTTTGCCTGGATCCTGCCAACTGTGGACTATGAATGTGAGCCAAAATAAACCTCTTCTTTTTGAATTGTGGGTATTGGATATTGTGTCTCAGTAATTTAGAAAGTACCTAAAACATTCCCTTAAAATCTTGGCACTTGAGGCGGGACAAGATGGCAGAACGGTAAACAGCAGGGTAAGTGGCCTCACTGAAAGACACCATCCAGATGCTGGAATATAGCAACATGGGGAAGACAAAAAGGAGGGAGGTGAGTCCTCTGGACCCAGGAAGAATCTAAAGCGAGAATTGAAGCCCACAGAAAAGAGTAAAAAGAAACACTCAAAGAAGGCAGTGGTTGGCGGTGCCTCTGCCTGGAGCTGGACCCACTCTGTGAAAGGAGTTGCTGGAACCTGGGGACACATGATCAAAGTGCTGTGGCCATGGTGGCGGTGGTGGCGACCCTGGAGGCCTCTGCCCAGAGAGGCAGCATTGGAGGAGAGTGGCAGTGGACAGGGGGAGCAGACCTGGAGGACTAAACTGGCTGACAGTGCAGCAAATCCCAACCTCCCGCAAGGGAAAGCGAGGGACTGGCAGCCATTCTGGGGCCGGAGCTGCTCCTAGTTGGGCACAGTCCCATGGAAATTGCTCTGACCAAGCCCTGGAGGGCCCCGGCGGGTGACCAGCTGGGTCTGGAGACCACGGCTCCACGTGTGCCCTAGGGGTGGTAGTGGAAGATTTGCAGATAACCAGCCCAGGTTCCCAGGTGGTGGCCCAGCCCCTGCGCACTGTGCCAGACATTGGGGAATTGAGGTGGGCTGGGGAAAGGCAGCAGACAGCGATGTAACAGCATACCCAGTGGTAACCATCAGATATCCACAATCAGCACTAGCTAGAAGAACCAGTCTAACCTTAGAGAAATTACAGACAACGTGAGGAATACCAAGATCCCCAGTACACACTTGTCCAGAACAACCCAGGAATATGTCAAGACCAAGAACCAAAAGGCAGTCTCTGGCCTCCAATCCAAGCAGAACAAATCCAGGAGAAGCAAATGCAGAAGAAGTCAGGAGTCCCACAACTAAAGTCTTTGAGATAATGACAACTAAAGTAAAGAAACAACTCCATGAGGCTATAAAAGAAAATAGAACAGAAATACTAACCCAACTAAAAGTAGAAATGAAAAACATAATAAAAGAATTGCTGGGCATCTCTAAAGGAGACATAGATGAAAAAATGGAGCATAGGAAAATGAGGGAAACATGGAATGACCAATACAAAAAGGATTTAGAATACATGAAACAGGTTCAAAGACATTACCAGGAAATCAAAAACTCCAATGAAAGTTGGCAAAACCACCTGAAGGAAACTAAAGATAGACTTTCAAACCTTGAAGACAGGTTTGCAGCTTGTGATTGTGAAAGGAAAGATCTCTTTTTAAAAATTTTTTTAAAATTTTACTTTAAAGATAGTAAAATCCAGCAAAAGATAACAAAACAACAAAACAAAGCAGTAGAACTGGCATAGAACTTCAAAGAGAGATACTATGAAAACAATAGCTACTATATTGTATCTTGTTACTTTCAGAATAGTTGACCATTCCATCAGGCATAGCAAAAACAAACCAAAAATGAAGCACAATAAAACCAATAAAAACAGGATATGAAATGAAGAAAAAAAAAAGAAACAAAAATTAAACAAAATTACGCAAAACAATGAGAAGAATATTGGGGCTCAAAGACAAGACAGAGGACAATCCCACATATTTGCCACACTGCACAATGTCATCTACCCAAGAAATGCTGAGACTGCAGACACCAGGCCTGCAAAATAACCTAACAATACAAGCACTTAGTTGCTTTATGTACCTTAGTTGCTATGAACTTATCAGGTCCTCTGAGCAAGCAGGTTGCTTATGGGGTGGTGGGGGAGTCCTTGATTCATAGCCCATGTGCTGGTAGGCCTATGGGACACACAATTCTTTCTCTTCCTGGAGCTTGCACACTTGTGCAAACTCATCTGGGAGGCAGGCCGGGTTTCTTCTGGTTGCTGCCTCTCAGCCCAACATGGAGGGTTCTCAAAAGGCACATCATTCTCTCCCTGGGGTCTGTGCCTGTCACTCACAGTCACCAGGGAGGCAGGCGGGGTTTCTTCTGGTTGCTGCCTCTCGCCCCAACATGTAGGGTCCTCCAAAGGCACATCGTTCTCTCCCTGGGGTCCGTGCCAGTCACGCACACTCACCAGGCAGGCAGGCGGGGTTTCTTCTGGTTGCTGCCTCTCGGCCCAACATGGAAGGTTCTCAAAAGGCACATTGTTCTCTCCCTGGGGTGCGCGCAGTTGCACACACTCACCAGGGAGGCAGGCGGGGTTTTACGATCTCTTGAAAATAACAAGAAACCTGGAAGTAACAATGCAACAGCTGACTTCCTGGAAAATGGTGGAACGGTGAGCACCGCAATAGGGGGACTCCCTGAAAGATACCATCCAAATGCTGGAATATAATAACAGAGAGAAGAAATAAAAGAGGGAGATGGGTCCTCTGGACCCAAGAAGAATCTAAAACGAGAATTGAAGCCCACAAAAAGAGTAAAAAAAGAAGTAACCAAACAAAGGCAGAGGCTGGTGGCACCTTTGACCAGAGCCGAACCCAATTAGTGGCGGGGAGCATCCTGGGAAAGTGCGATTAAAGTGCTGTGACCGTGGTGGTGACGGCGGAGGTGGCAATCGATCATGGAGCAAGATGGACTGGAGCAGGCGAGTGGGTGAGCACAGCGGGTCCCAGCCCCTCACCCTCCACCCCTGTGAGGGAGAGTGAGGGACTGGTATCCATCTTGAGACTGGAACTGCACTTAATTGGGCACGGTCCCAAAGAAATTGCTCTGACTGAGCCCCAGAGGGCCCTGGTGAGTGTTCGGCTAGGTCTGGAGACCAAGGCTGCACACGTGCCCTAGGGGTGGCAGGGGAAGTTTCACAGACAACTGGCATAGGTTCCCAAGCAGCAGCCCCTCCCCCGTGCACTGTACCAGACATCAGTGGAGCGGAGATGGCCTGGGGAAAGGTAGTGGACCAACACAGGCTCACTCCAGAGAAACCACAAGACTCCTGAACAACCCAGGAAAATGCCAAGACAGAAAGGTAGAGGGCACTCTCTGGCCTCCGATTCAAGCAGAGCAAATCCAGGAGAAGCAAACACAGAAGAGGTTGGGAGCCCAACAATTAAAATCTCTGAGGCAATGACAACTGAATTGGGGAGACAAGTCCTTGAAGCTATAAAAGAAATTAGAGCGGAACTGTTGACCCAACTGAGAATAGAAATGAAATACATAATAAAGGAATCACTAGGCATCTCTAAAGGAGACATGGACCAAAAGGTGGAGTGTGGAAAATCAAGGGAAGCCGAGAAGGAACAAAACAAAAAACAATTAGAATACATGAAACAGATTCAGAGAAACTGTCAGGAAATCAAAGACTCCAATGAAAGTTGGCAGAACCACCTGAAGGAAACCAAAGATAGACTTTCAAACCTGGAAGACAGGGTAGAAGCCTGGGATCAAGAAAGGAAAGATCTCCTAAAAATAATAAGAAACCTGGAAGCAGCAGTGCAACGGCTGCAAGACAACCCAAGGAAATATAATTTATGAATAAAAGGTGTGAGTGAAAAAGCAGGGGTCAGTACAGATCAACTTAAAAGCCTATTTACAGAAATAATTTCAGAAAACTTTCCAAGCATGGGAACAGGAAGAGACTTTAAGATAAGTGAAGCATATAGAACTCCAGGTAAACATGACCAAAATATGCCTACACCCAGACATATAATAATCAAGATTCCAGAAATTCAACACAAAAACAAAATATTAAAAGCTATTAGAGAAAAGAGACAGATTACCTACAAAGGAAG
Organism: Dasyprocta punctata; assembly: GCA_004363535.1. Classification (NCBI taxonomy): domain Eukaryota; kingdom Metazoa; phylum Chordata; class Mammalia; order Rodentia; family Dasyproctidae; genus Dasyprocta; species Dasyprocta punctata. Next base: position 12,316 of record RJWM01037037.1, read on the forward strand.
GCCCATCAAAATCATGATAGACGAGAGCTTGGAGTGAAGTATTCCAAGCCCTGAAAGAAAATAACTTCCAACCCAGATTGATATACCCTGCAAAATTATCTTTCAAAATCAACGGAGAAACAAGATACTTCCATGACAAAGAACAACTAAAGGAATTTATGACAACCAAGCCAACCCTACAAAGAATACTGAAGGACATTCTAGAGAGATAAAAAATTCCACAGCTCCAGAAATAGCAACAGAGGGATATCACTGAGTGGGGCAGACAAACGAATAATTCATCATCAGGATTTGAGTCCAGTGTTGCTTTCAATGAGCTGTTTAATCTTATTCTGCCTCGACCTGCTTAACTTTATTATATATGATGACAAAGACAGTTATTTTAAAGATAACAAAATTTATTAGGGTAGCCTTTAATGATATTTGATCGCCTTGTCTGGAAACCAGGTATTACTTTCACTGTTCTGTTTTGAGGGATTTTAACCTATCTTTGTTTGATTGTATTACAACAGATGATACAGGCAATTGCCTAGAAGATAATATGAGGTATTATATTAATCATCATTGCATTACTATGTATTGTTTCCATTATTTAATTTGTTATTGGTTTTATTCAGTACCGTTTCGTTTGACTATATTAGGTCAATTGGTAAGGGCAATTATTTTGAAGACAATAAGAGGTATTACAAGGGGAACCAAGGAAGGAAGGAAGGGAAAAGGAAAAAGGCATAGATTTATGAGGGTATACATAAGATAGTTTGAAAGACTATAATACTAAATGCATTAACTGTTGAGAGAGAACAATTGATACTTATGTGATTAGATCAATCTTACATGTCTTTAACTGTCAATCTGAACAACCCCCTTGAAGGTAACGATATGCAATGTTACAACTTCTGTAAAATTCCAATCATCTCATTTTGTAAACCTATAATGTTACAGTATCGGATATTTTGTTGTTGTTTGTTGACCCCTTTAGTTTTTTGTTTCTCTTCTTTATGATCATTCTTTCATTCTTTATTGGTTTCATTCTGAACTATCTTGCTTGATTATATTAGACTTGATGATATGGGCAGTTATTTGAATGATAACAAGAGGTATTCTAAGGGGAAAGGAGGAAGGAAGTAAGGGAAAAGCAAAAAGACAAATTTATAAATAGGTATACGTAGGACAGTTAAAATGACTATATTACTAAATGCATTAGCTATTGACAAACAAAAGTTAATACTCATGATTTGATAAATTTTGCATGTCTATATCTGTCAATCTGAACAACCCCTATGAAGGTAACGATATGCAATATTGTAACTACTGCCAAATTTCAACCATCTCATTGTGTATACCTACAATGTTATCATATCAGATTTGTTGTTGTTGATTGTCTGTCTTTTTTTGCTTTTTGTCTCTGTCTTCTGTATCCATTTTCTCTTAAATAACAAAACAAAGCAAAACAAAACAAAAAACAATGCAACAGCTGCAAGACAACCCAAAGAAACATAACTTAAGAATTAAAGGTGCGACGGAAAAAGCAGGGGTCAATACAAAACAAAGTAAAAGCCTATTTGCAGAAATAATTTCAGAAAACTTTCCAAGCATGGGAACAGGAAGTGACTTTCAGATAAGTGAAGCATGTAGAACTCCAGCAAACCATAACCAAAATACACCTACACCCAGACATACTATAATCAAGATCCCAGAAATTCAACACAAAAACAATATTAAAGGCTGTCAGAAAAAAGGAACAGATCACCTATAAAGGAAAACCCATCAGGCCCTCCCTTGCTGCACATGGGACCCAGCCTACCAGGTCCCGCGATCCTGCATACCACAAGAATCAGCGTGAACCTCAGGGGAACAATGGCAAGCCTCGCAGGACACAGAGGTATGCAGCCCATCCTAGATCAGCCCAGGACCCCAGAGCTGCTCACCCGGGAATGACCAACATAGCTGCAGGGACCTGGAGAGCTTGGGCCCCACCCACAAGAGTGCAGAGCGCACACCAGCTCCATTCTTCAGCCGAGCGGCTCCTGCGTGCGCCTTCCCAGAGCTCCCGCACAGACCCCCCCGCCCAGCCGGTTTGCTCCCAGCACTGTAGGCCTAGGACCTGCCCGGGCTTGCCCCGCCAGCATAGCTGTTGGGCTGAACTTGCAAACAGAACAACGGTCGGGTCAGCGTCACTCGGGGTACCCTGCCTAGCTCCCTGGGACCGGGAGGCCTTGGCCCCCACCCAGTTAAGGCGGAGGCTCCACCCGCATGCCCCAGAGGCTGCCCTCCCTTGCTGCGCACGGGACCCAGCCTACAGGGTTCCACGATCCTGCATGCTGCAAGAATCAGCACGAAACATGGGAATGCCAGTCAGCATCGCAGGACACAGAGCTACATAGATTCCAGAAGACAATGACAAAACGAAAGACCAAGAGGAAGTCTTTGTCCCCCAGCCCACAAAGAACAAACCCAGGAGACATTGAAATGGAAGACAGTAGGAGTAACAAAAACGGACTTTCTGAAATGATAGAAAATGCAATAAAGAAACAGTTGATGAAGCTATAGAGAAATTCAAATCAGAAATATTCTCTCAGCTAAAAAATGAAATGAGAATCATTATTAAAGAAATGTGTGTATCTAAAGAAGAGCAAGATAAAAAAATAGAAGAACTTAAGAAAGTGAACGAAACCTTGAATGAACAATATAAAACACAAACAGAATGCATGAAACAGATGCAAAGGGAAATGCAAGAAATGAAAAACTCCATGGAAAGTTTGAAAAACCGCTTGAATGAAGCTGAAGATAGAATCTCAGATCTTGAAGACAGCATGGGAGATCATGGCCATGAAAGAAACGATCTCCTAAAAATAGTAAGGAATCAAGAAACAAAAATTCAACAGCTGCAAGATGATGCCAAGAGCAATAACATAAGATTAATAGGCATAAATGAAAAAGGAGGGATCAATACTAATGACCTGCAAAGACTATTCAAAGAAATAATAGCAGAAAACCTTCCAAACATGGGAAGAGAATCTGAAATACAGGTAACTGAGGCATACAGAACCCCAATTAACCACAACCAAAATAAATCCTCACTCAGACATACCATAATAAGGCTATCAGATATACAGCACAAGAACAAAATACTAAAAGGTGTCAGACAAAAGAAACAGATCACCTATGAAGGAAAGCCTATCAGAATCACGGCAGACTTCTCAACACAAACCTCTAAGTTAAGAAGTGCTTGGAGTGAAGTATTTCAAATCCTGAAAGAAAATAACTTTCAACCCAGGTTAATGTACCCTGCAAAACTATCCTTAAAAATTGGTAGAGAAATAAGATACATTCATGACGAAGAACAACTGAAGAAATTTATGGCCACCAAACCAACACTACAAAGAGTACTGAAAGAAACTCCAGAAAGAGACAAAGATAACCACAATCTTAAGAACAACAACAAAAGGAAACCGCTAATCAGGGCAAGTAATTAAACAGAAAATGTAGAAAACCAGCAACAGAAAGATATGATGACAGGGATGAGCCGGTACATATCAGTTATATCAATCAATGTAAATGGTCTCAACTCACCAATAAAAAGAAACAGACTAGCAGAGTGGGTCAAGAAACAAAATCTAACAATATGCTGTCTGCAGGAAACACATATCACTCAAAAGGAAATTCACAGACTAAAAATCAAAGGCTGGAAAACAATACTCCATGCAACAGGAACCCAGACAAAAGCAGGGGTAGCTATTTTGTTTGCAGACAATGCAAACTTCAAACCGAGAATGATCAAAAGAGATAAAGAAGGTCACTACATACTTGTTAGGGGAAAACTTCAAGAGGAAGAGATTACAATCATAAATATATATGCACCGAATATGGGAGTACCCAACTATGTGAGACAATTCGTAATAGACATGAAAAACCAAATAAACAATAATACAGTTATAACAGGGGACCTTAATACCCCATTGTCACAGACAGATAGATAAACCAAACAAAAAATCAGCAAAGAAATAGCAGAACTGAATCAAGCTTGTGAACAAATGGACCTAGTAGATGTGTACCGAGTATTCCACCCATCAACATCAGAATACACATTCTTCTCAGCTGCACATGGGTCATTCTCTAAAATAGATCATATACTGGCCCACAAAGCATGCTTAAGTAAATGCAAACGAACTGAAATAATCCCATGCACATTATCTGACCACAGCACAGTAAAATTGGAAATGAATGACAAAAAAACCTACAGTAACCGTATAAACACATGGAAATTAAATAAGAGCCTCCTAAACAACCAATGGGTCACAGAAGAAATTAAAGAAGAAATTAAAGAATATCTACAATTGAATGAAAATGCAAATACAAATCACTGGAACCTGTGGCACACAAAGAAAGCAGTCCTCAGAGGGAAATTTATAGCACTAAACTCTCATATCAGAAAAAAGGAAAGAACACACATAAACAACCTAATGCTCCACCTCAAACTTCTAGAAAAAGAAGAGCAAGTCAAGTCCAAAGCCCAAAGAAGGGAGGAAATTATTAAGATTAGAGCAGAAATTAATGCAATTGAAACTAAGAAAACAATACAAAGACTCAATGAAGAAATTAGTTGGTTCTTTGAAAGAGTAAATAAAATTGATAAACCCCTAGCCAACCTTATCAAGAGGAGGAAAGAAAAAACTCAGATCCATGCAATAAGAAATCAAAAGGGTGAAATCACTACAGACCCGCTGGAAATACAGAAGATCATCAACATCTACTTCGAAAACCTTTACTCACGTAGATTTGATAACACAGAAGAAATGGACAGATTCCTAGAAACCTATGAACTACAAAAGCTGAATCAAGAAGATCTAAAACTGCTGAATAACCCAATTTTAGCTAATGAAATTGAAAATGTAATTAAGACCGTACCAACAAAGAAAACCCCGGGTCCTGATGGATTCACTGCTGAATTCTATAAGAAATTTTGGGATGACTTAATGCCAACACTCCTTAAACTCTTCAATGAAATCGAAAGGGAAGCAAGTCTCTCTAACTCATTCCTGGAAACAAGCATCACCCTAATACCAAAACCAGAGAAAGACCCAACCAAAAAAGAAAATTACAGGCCAATCTCCCTAATGAACATAGACGCAAAAATCCTCAATAAAATACTGGCAAATAGAATAAAGAAAGTTATCAGAAAGATTATACACCACGATCAAGTGGGATTCATCCTAGGAATGCAGGGATGGTTCAACATACGGAAATCAATACATGTAATCCACCATATCAACAGGGCCAAGGACAAGAACCACATGATCATCTCAATAGATGCAGAAAAAGCTTTCGACAAAATCCAACACCCATTCATGATCAAAACCCTGCAGAAAATCGGAATAGATGGTCTCTACCTCAACCTGATAAAAGCCATATAT
>RJWM01037038.1:0-17739 GCA_004363535.1 Dasyprocta punctata
ACACTTCTTTATGCTTTACCAGGGCCGGCGCTCCAGTACTTGTCAGGTATCCATAGAGCCTGGCATACTGTTAACATATAGTAAGCAGTAAATAATTGTTCAGTGAGTGAATGGAAATTCAGGTCTCCACATTTGAATTTTTTAATTTGAAAGTAGGTTGATTTTCTGTGGAAACCAAAAAAAATATATGTGAACTCATAATGTATGGTAAGATACAGGGATCTAATTTCATTTTTGGTCTCTGGATTTTCAGTTTTCCCAACACCATTTATTAAAAAAAGTACCCTTTCTCTATTTTTTGTTCTTGGCATCTTTGCCATAAAATCAGTTGGCTGTAAATGTAACTGTATATTTCTGAGCTTTCTATTTTCTTTGATATGGTGTGTGGTCTGTTTTTATGTCAGCACCATGCAGTATTGGTTTCTATAGCTTCATAATACATTTTGAAGTCAGGTTGAATGATGCTTCCAGCTTTGCCCTTCTTTGTCCAAGATTACTTTTGCTGTTCTATGTCTTTTGTGGTTCCATGTAAATTTTACAATTTAAAAGAAAGTTTGTGTGAATGATGTCATTTTTACTTTTATGATTGCATTGGATCTGTTCATTCTGTTGAGTAATATAGACAAAATTTTAACAATATAAATGCTTCAAATGAGCACCAAATATCTGTGTTTATTTGTGCCTTCATTTCTGTTTTATAGTTCTTAATATAGAGATCTTTTATCTCCTGAATTTATTCGTAAGTAATTTATTATTTTTGTAGCTATTGTGAATGGAATTGTTTTCCTCATTCTTTTAGATAATTTGATACTAGTATATAGAAGTGCTACTAATTTTCTGTCCTACATCTTCATTGTATTCATTGTTAGTCCTGTCACCTTGTTGGTGGCATCTTTAGGACCTGTATATAAGATCACGTGTCTATATTTGAGGAGAGTGTAACTTCCTCCTTTCCAACTCGGACAACTTTTATTTCTTTCTCTTGTGTTTCTCTAGCAAGGACTTACCATAGACTTTTGAATAGAAGGGGTGAGACTGCACTTTTTTGTCTTGTTTTGGATGTCAGAGGAGAAAAGCTTTCATTTTTTTTTTTTTTTGTTCAGTGTGATTTAGCTGTGGATATGTCAGCTATGACCTTTATGGTATAGAGGTGCATTCCTTCTATACTTTTTTTTTTTAATACTGGTGACAACTTCTATACCTAATTTGCTGAGAGTTTTTAATCATGAAGTATTGTTGAATTTTCTGCAGCTGTTGAAAAGATCATTCGGTGCCTGTTTTTTATGTTCTTAATGTGATATATCACATTAAATGTAAGAATCAAGAGTTGAAGATACAGCTCTTGGTGGTAGGGCGCTTGTCTAGCATGTATGAGGTTCTAAGACTGATCCCTAGCACCTAAATCAGAGTCAAGCCCCAAACTATGAACTTTAATGGTCTTGTAAGGACTCTTTGAATAAGACCTAAAAAACCCAAGCCACAAAAGCAAAAAATAGTCAAATGGGAAAGTTTGTTGTCCAGCAGAGGAACAGGCAAAATAGTGAAAATACAGCCTGAAGAATGGTACCAAAATTTGCAAATCATACATTAGATAAGGAACAAATATCCAAAATATACAAGACAATATGTCTACTGAGTAATAAGAAAACAAATGCCTTAAAATTAGGCAAACAATTTGAATAGGTATTTCTCAAAAGAAGATGTACATAAGCTTTCAGATATAGGAAAAAGATGCTCAGCATCTCTAATCATTGAGTAATTACAGATAAAAGTCTAAGATGCACAATGAGAGTTCACTTCACTTACTTATTTGACTGTTACAAAAAAGATTAAGTGCAGTGAAGATGTGGTGAAAGTGAGCGCATACAAACTGTTGCTTGTTTTGTAGCTTAGTACAACCATTTTGGAAAATATTTTGGAGGGGTCTCAAAAAAAAAAGCTAAAAATAGAATTATCATGTTACCCATAATACACTACTGGGTGTCTGTCTAAAGGAGTTGAAATCAGTGTGTCAGGAGATGCCTGTACATTCATGTTTATTACATTCTTAGCATAATTGCCAAGATAGAGGATCAACCTTAATTTCTTTTACTGGATTCATGGATAAAGAAAATATGGTATTTACAGTGTACCAGCAGAATACTATTTGGCCCTAAGAAAGAAGGAAATCCTGTCATATGTGACAAATGAATGAACCTGGAGAGCATTGTTTTGAATCAGCTAAGCAAGGGAACAAATACTGTATGACCTCACTCATGGGTAGAATCGGAAACCCTTGGAAAGTAGAATGATGGTTATCAGAGGCTTTAGGAGAGAGGTGGAAGGGGAAAGGAAGATATTGGTTCATGGGTACAAAATTATAACTATGCAGGAGGAAATAATTCTGGTGTTCCATTGCAAGGTAGGTTGATTATGTTAATAAAATGTATTTCAGAATAACTGTGGGAGAGAATTTCGAATGTTCTTGCCCCAAGGAAGTAAAGAGATGATGGCTATGCTAGTTGCCCTGCTTTGATCACTGCAAAATGTTTACGTATGTGAAAACATCACATTTTACCATAAAAATGTCTTCAATTATTTTTACCTTTTAAAAATAGAAACAAAATTTTAAAAAAGGGAGGCAATGGCAGAACTGTGTTTCATCTATTATTATCAAGAGTGGTACATTCTAATAGTATTTCAAATTACCATTATGGATTCTTTCAAATTGTAGCTGATATTCTTCAAGTCAGTAAGTGCTGATTGTGCTCGGAAATGATCAGATAGCTGAATTGAATTATGAAATACAAGTTGGCACAATTTACATGATGAAATGAGGACTCTTTGTTCCTACATTGTTTGAGGTTCTCCCTAGTCTTGAAGGGTAACCAATTTTTGAGACTGTTTTACAGTGTTATAAAGGGAACTTGGACTAAAAACACATTAGTAAGTTCTATGCTGCACAACTTAATTGGAGACAGTCGAACAAAATTCATCAGCTTGTCTTAATCTTAATTTCCTTTATATAAAATGGATATGGTGAAAAGAAGGATATGCTTGAGACATTTCTAGGGAAATGAATACACCTTGAGTCCATACATTTAAGTGAAGTGAATTGGACACGTGTGAATACTGAATTGTTTTTCTGGTGTGAGGAACTGAAAGTGTAAATAAGGACCAAAATATATTTTGAAATAGGAGGAAAATGTTCATATGGGGAGAGGGTCAAGAGAGGAGGGAGAATGGAAAGAAGGGAAAAGTTTTTAAAAAAAGGAAAAAGAAGAAAAATATGTAAACAAAGCTTTGTAAATGGGGAGGGTAGGAGAATGGGGAAAGAAAGATAAGTCGTATCAGATCATCACAGATTCCCTGTGATGAATGTGATGATTAGGTATATCTAAATTGTACCAATAAAATCTAATTTAAAAATGGGTATGGTAAAACTTTAATAAAAGGTTTATTGTGCGGTAAAATTATATAACATGGGTAAGAACAATACAAAATGTTAGTGGTGATTATTATCATCATTAGTTTGATGACCGGTATCTTAGTTACTTTTCTCATTGCTGAGACAAAATACCTGACCACCAAAGTTAAAGGAGGAAAGGTTTATTTCAGCTCACAGTTTGTAGAGGCTTCAGTCCACAGTTGGTCAGGTTGAAGGCGGGGTGGCACGTGGTGGGGGGTGTCGCAGAGGAGAAACAGCCCAGGACATGGCAGGCAGGGGAAAGCCGTGGCAAGCAGCAGCAGCCAGCCTGCCTTCCCTCCCTCCCTTCATATTCCGTCCAGGCTACCAGTGCCACCCACACCCAGGGTAGAGCTTCCATTGTACCTACCCAGAACTATGTTAAACCCAATTAGTGGACTCATTTAGTGCCACACACCCTGAATGCCAGTATCACATGCCCTAGATCCCACCACCTCCGATCCAGCCCCACCTATAAGTGCTCAGGCACTGGGGGGACATCTAGATGCGAGTGTTAATAACTAGTGTAGAATTTAAAGGCCATAGCCAAATCAGAATCCTCATTTGAGAAGTTTAATCCTTTTAAAAGTAAGGGATTATGTTCATTAATTATCTGCATTTGAATTCATTTATATTCTGAATAACCTTGGTCTTATATACATTCTAATTTAAATTAACAAATTCAAACTCAGGATTTCTGATTCTTTTGCTTTTTTATTTTTATTTTTTATATTTTTGTTATAAAATGCCTACTGGTATAGGCATAGGACATCCATTTCCTGAGTCTGTGTATGTGCTGGCTTATGAGCGGGAAATACATTTCCTAACAAGATCTAGTATTTGTTTCTTTAGGACTTTCGAGAAAGTTAATTTTCTAGTATTTTATTTTTAATATATGCTTTATGTAGTCTTATAGGACTATAAAGATGAGACAGTTGAAATTGTATATGAGATCATAATAAGCAGTATCTGACTAACAGTATTTTTTGTTTGAACTCAACCTGTTGGAAATAAGAATACAAACAAGTTGGAATTTCAAGTAATTTGCCAATTATATCCATTGATATCATTTTCTTTGTGTTTAAGAAGAATGATTCATTAAATCTTTTTATGTCATGAAAACCATTTCAGTTGACTTTACAATAGAAGAATAACTGCAGACTATATATTTATCTCATAATTTCTTCCATCAAAGCATGAAGAAGTGAATTATTGAAAAGATAAAAATAAATTTGTTTGTTTTCTGTCAGAGTTCATATCCACAGCTAACCTTGATAGAAGACCAGAATGATTTAGACAAGTTTGCTTTGGAGATTCATAACATATGCTTGCTGGACAGAATTGAGTTATCTCTGCTGTGGAGAGTAAGTTATTGTAGCAGGAGCTGACAGAGATGAAGATAACTGAGGGAAATTCAATTACCTTTTAGTGTTTTCTTTCTAATGGGATTCTTAATGTGAAAAAGATCCTTAGATGATGCGCCTGTTACTTGTGAGATTTGCCTTGATACCTGTTTCCAGAATACATGAACTTTCAGTTCCAGACCTTCAGTATAAAATAGGTAGTTTATTGTTAAGGATAGTTTTGATTGAAAGGTCTTTTTTTGTTGTTTCAACTTGATGCCATTGGTAATTTTTGTAATCACTGACTACCCTCTAATTTTCTTTAACAAGTGTCTATTATTTTGAATGAGCTTATTATTTAATGTGCTACACATTTTTTCTTTCTCTCAGATGACCATTCTGGAAATACGTTGCTGCTTCTCAGTGTTGATGTATTCGTGCCTCTGACTGATTATCATATGCTAGGTCTTCGTGGTCTTGTTTAAATGTTGCTAGATAATCTCAGGCTTCCGTTTTTGGCTTGCTTTTTCATCTTGCCGAACATTTTCCTTAGAATGGTGTGTGTTTTCTGACTCCCTTTTGCTTTTCAGAGTCTCACAGTCTGGCTTCTTTTTCTCTCAAAACTTAGGAAAAACAGATTAAAATTGTTCTGTTAATGATGTACTAATTATACTATACAGTGATACTTTTTTTCTGTCCTCACTTTTCTCAGTTTTTATAGTATTTGACATTGATGAAAAACCCTTCCATTTTGAAATTGTTTTTTTGCTTGACTTTCCTACCTGGTGTTTTGTTGATTAACCTTTTATTTCTCATGGTACTCCTTTCTTGTTTCATGTTTTGTTCCATTTTTTTTCTATCCTTTTTATCAAAAGTATAACCCTGAGGCTGAGGCAGAAGGATCGAAAGTTTGAGGTCAGACCAGGCAGCCTAGTAAGATCCTTTCTCAAAATAAAAAGGGTTGGGAATGTAGCTTAGGAGTCCCTTGGTTGCATCCCCAGTACCTTGGCCAGCCAGCCAGTCAGCCCGCCGGCCGATGGAAGAATGAATAGAGCTTTCACTCAAATACTTTGGGGTTTGTAATCTTTGTATCCTGTTTTAACAATTCAGTTTTGTCTAAGCCTCTCCATTGAAAACATGCAATATTTAAACTTTTTAAAGTTTATGTATTTAGTTTCTTCTTTAGATAATTTAAAGTAGAATATTATAAGAAGGCATCCAGTGAGAAATCCTCTTCTAAACTCCTCCAGGATGTTTTCTGTTTTTTAACTTGTACAGGTAATGATGGCTAGTTTCTTACTGATTTTTTTTCAGGATTTTTCTATGTACATATGCTCAAATAGGAATATATATATTCCTATCCCTTTTATATTTATGCTAGCATAAATAATGTTTTATATTTTGCTTGTGAAACTTAGTATTACTTTTAAGACATCTTTTCCATATCTATCAGCAAAGCATGAAGGTCTGTTTCCTCAAAGTGCATTGTAAACCCATAGACTTTTACCACTTTACAGGTTATACATGGTACTGTGTCGATTTAATTTGCATTTGTCTGTGTAGTTTTAATTTATTTGTTTCTTATGAATAAAGTTGATTGTCTTTCAGCCTTTTGTGCTTCTCATCCTGAGAACATAGGCTGTATATATTATATTGGATTTTCTTCTTACTAATTTTGTGGAAGATTTTGATATAGCAGGAAATCACTTGTATGTTTTATATTACAATTTATTTTTACCAGATTTTTTCTTATTTGGTGAATTAGCTATGGAAGTTTTATTGTTGCTTTTGTCATTATTGCAGAAATTTTAAAATCGTTATTTTCATTTATTAGTAAATGTGTGCAGTACATAATGTTTCCATTCCTATGTGGGGTTGGTACATCTGCATAACACTTCTGACTTCCTTTTTAAAAATCTCTTTTCTTTTTCCTCCCACCATTTATTTGAGCTCATCTTAGTATGTTGTATTACGAGCCTAATTTATTTCATGTATCTGTCTGCACTGTCTGCTACATAGTCATGCTGTTCTGTGAGATGCTGCTGTATTGTGCACTAGATGCCTATATGTTTTGATGTTGGCTTCTGGCCTGTATTATGATTGTAGACTGATAGCAGAACACTTCAATTATGGAGAATTTCTGATGTGTTTCAATACTAGTGGGACTCTGCATCTCTTTTCTCTCATTACTTTTAAATTGTATTCAGAATTGCACCTAGAATCGGCTTGTCCACTTCAAAAGAGAGTTTTCATTTGTTTTTCAGGGTGTTCAGTTGTATTATCTGCAGATAATATTTTCTATTTAATTTTTTCAACTTTTAGTCTTCTAATTTCTTTTTATTTTCAAGTTGAATTGACTTTTCTTACCTGAAAAATGTTATTAAAAATGGTTATTGTTTTCTTTTTTTGACTTTAGCGGAGAAGAGTCAGCGTTTTCACCACTAAGTATGATGTTCTTTTCAGTAGAGGGAGAGATAGTTTATCATTTCGGTGAAATGTTTATTTAATTTTCTACTGTGGAGTTTTGTGGTGTTTTGTTTTGTTTTGTTTTTTAGAGAAAGGGGACTATGAAGATTGTTGTTCAATTTTGTCACCTTTGAATGGAGCAGTTGAATGGATAGTGTAGTTATTTTCCTTTTTACTCATGTTAGATATTTCAGTATTATGCCAATATTTCTTTCATAATTGTTTTTCTATTTAATATACTGGCAGATTCTTGTCTGCTAATGTTTTATTTGTGATTTTTGCATTCTGTTCATAAATTTAATTGGATTGTTTGGGGTTGCTTTTAATTTGCTGCACAATCTTAGGCATTGAATGAGTTGATTTTTTTTTTTTTTTTTTTTTTTTGCTGCACTAGGATCAAACTCACAACCTCGCACCTGATAGACAGGCGCTTAAGTCACTGAGCCAGACTCCTGGCCCTGGTTTTTTTGAGGCAGGTCGCTCTGTGTAGCTCAGGTCGGCCTTGCGCTTGCGTTGTAGCCCAGGCCGGCCTCAAACTCACAATGCTCCTCCTACCTCAGCCTCCCAAGTGCTGGGATTAAAGGTGTGCGCCACCACACCCAGCTAATGGGTTGAATTTTAGCATTGGTGCTATTCTTGCCTCCTGCAAAGAATGATAAAATGCATGATTTTTTTTAAATGCTCAAGAATACTGTAGGTAACAGAGGAGTATTAGTAGGATTCTCTTTTGTTATAACTGCATCTATCTCCATATTATTTTACTATCCTCTCATATTTACTTCATCTAAAACTCACATTATTCATTTTTTTCTTCTAAACCTGTTGTTAGTTTTGTTAAGAGAGGCAAAATAGTATGAAGTTGGGAAATAATTATTTTAGTTGGCTACAGACTGTTAAAAATCTGAAGGTTTTAATACTGTTTAAGGATGTGAATTTGGAAGAGTAACTCGAAGTCTGTGCCTAAGCGCCTTTCATTTTTCTATTTTTAAGGTTCTGTCAAATTTTCATACAAATTCATCTTGTTTTTTGGGTCATGCAGGCAACAATATTGCAATTATGACATTAGTCCACTGAAGCAAGTCATGCTCCCCACATGAAATTGTATATGTATATCTTATATATATGATTTAATGAATTTATATTCTGTATGTTAAGTCTGTGTTGAAATATTTTTCTATGAATATGACTTTCAGGCCTGAAAGTGAAGTTTTTATCATTGGTAAAATAAATTAAATATAATAATTCTCATGGGTTGGTTGATGCCATTTTAACATACATAATCGACATACATAATCGAACACTTATCAGTTGATTGTAAGTTAAGCTTTTTTACATTTTGCAATCCTTCAAAATATCAGTTTACTAAGTTTTGTGCTGCTACTTAGACCTAATTTGTAGTAGGCTTGGGTCAAGTCGTGTAGGTTCTATGAATATATGAGATGCTCCTGCACAGCTATAATGCAGATAGCAGTCAATCGACTTTTGTTTCTTTAGATTATCATGTAAATTAAAACAAAAATCTATAAAAAGTAGAATTGAGATACCTCCCAGAAGTCTAACTGGGAAACCCTGACAAGAAAAAGCTTGGTTTAGGTGAGTAGCATTAAGGAGGAGGAGAAAAAGGAGAAAATCGTATTAGTACAAAATAATGTAGAAAGAGAATATTTTCCAGTATCTTTCCCTCACTATGCATCACAGGATGTTTTTCACACTTAACCTTTCAGACTTTTTATTATGAATCTAATACATATGTCTCTACGTATTTGTGTGTGTTTCATATATACATAAATAAAATGGATTATATTATATAAAACTTTCTGTATCTTATATTTTGTCTTGAATCAATGGTTAGAAAAAGTTTTTTTGTGCGTGTGTGTATTATCTTTTTTGAGAATCTCACCTTCAGAAATTCACACAAATGTGACCATAAAATTTTACTTGTGATATTCAAAGGTTTATGGATTCTTGCTTGAGAATTTCTTATGTAAGGTCTGTGTGGTTTCCACACATCACTTGTTATCGGCAGAAAGGGGAAGCAGTTAGAGGCTGACCTTTTTTCACTGCCTTTTCTTTGTTATAGATGTCACATTTTCAAATCCTGGTTTATATTCTTTCTTGGACACCTTCTGAGAGTTACTTATAATCACTAAAAATAGGATGAAATTACTGGTGCCTATTCAGGGAAATAGATCTTAGGTATTGACTCCTGTGTTTCTTATTTTAGTATCAGCACCTACTATATGCTTGGAACATGGGGAGCTCCGACAAAAGATAGCTTAATGAATAAGTAATAGAAGATATAATTTAGGCTCAAGAAATATTTCTTCAGCTAACATAAATTTGTATATTTAATGTTCTCATGTGAAACTTAGATTCTATAGTGGTAAAAAAATGTTTCGTTCAAATTTGCCTTCTGTTTAATGCTAGTATAGGCAGAAAATAAGAAAATAATGACCATCCTGCTTCCTTGCAATGTTTGATAGATTGCCATTGTTTTTCTGATTCTTCTTAAATTTTTTCTTCTTTTTTCTGTGCTAGAGATTGAACTCAGGGCCTCTTGCATGCTAGGCAAGCACTCTACTGTTGAGCTACATCCGCAACCCTCTTATTGAACCTTTAATGATATATAAAAGGCAAAAGATTTAAATTTTTATGGAAAGTATTTACTGAACTTACAACTTGATGGTTGAAATACTGACTTTCTGTAAGGCTTAGATTTTTTTTTTAAGATTTCGATATGGTAAGTAAAGACTATAAAGTATATATAGATAACTTTTTTCGCTGAACAGGTCTTCATGTTTTAGTTTTTGTCTTAAAAGATTTAGAAGCTTTATTTTAAAATATTTAATTTTATGTGAGTTGTGAAATTGTTATTGGAATCTATAGTGTATGATAGAAAATACAAATTTGAGCTTCCAAGAACTAGGATTTACTCTGGGTCTGCTACTAAAGTAACTGTATAATGTTGGATAGGATAATTCATTTTAATTTCTTTGTAATATGGGGGGTCCTTAAAACTTGTGAGTCCAGCCCCAAATCTGGAGTTTATGGTATTTTAGTGTAATTCAAAACATAGGTAGTAAAATACAAGTATCACAGTTATTGTAGTCTCATGTATTAGCATGTCATGTAATTATCTGTTATTTCTTAAGTACACTTTTATAGACTAAGCAAGAACTAGGATTTAGTTTTGGTCTGCCACGCATGTAGTTGTATTGTATCGGATAGGACAAGTCACTTAATTTCTTTGTAATACGGGAGTCCGTAAAGCAGTGGTTTGCAGAATCTCCTTACTGTTATACAGTAGCTTTTGTAGGCAACAGCTGTTTTTTCTTTATCCCGTGGCCCAAAACATGGAATAGACTTCTCATTTTCCCTTTTGTAGGTGTAGCCATGACAGAAGGGTATCACAATGCAGAGAAGGATAATGAAACTTAATACTGGATTGCATCTCTTAGAATTCGTATGTAAATCTGCACAGAAGGTTTTCACTAGGACTTTGCGTTTCTCTACAGTCCTTTCCCTTTGTCAGGCTAGGGTCAAATTCAGTTCCTCTACACCAAGAGCAGCCTCTTTCTCCTGCTGCTGCCTCATTCCCCATCCTCTTCCTTATCTTCCTTTCCCCTCCTTCTTCTAGTGTCTGTTTGCAGTGCATAGCAGCCCCCTTCCCCTTGTCCTTGAAGTCTGCTTTATTGTTTTCTACTATCTCTTCTTTGACTGTAGTTTTTTCTGGAGTCCAGGCAAACCTGCTTCCAGTCTTAGAGTACTCTAAGAGCATTGGTGTTTTGTTAGTCTGAAGTTAGGCTTTTCTTTTGCTTTACGTGGTTTTACCATGGTACCATATCATGAAATTCCAGTAGGGGCATTTCCACCCCAGTACACTGTAGATGTTTTGGTTTCCACAGACATGGATTGTGCAATCCTAATATTTCTCAGTTCATTTTCAAATGAAATCCAGGTATATTTAGCCTGGAATGTATTCTATTTTGGGAAGTGTTTTACTTTTTGCAGTAGCTTTTTGGAAATGCCAAGAGTAAGGTGGAGTTTAATGTATTTTCTAACTCAATTTCTGAGTGTGATTTTTCACAAGATCACATACATAACTGTATAAGACAGATATATACAACACGTATGAAAAAGAACTCAACTTTGGAGCTCTTTTTTTTTTTTTTTTGACAGTACTATGGATTGAAGCCATGTCCTACACATGCCTAGCATGCACTGTACCAATAAGCTACATTTCAGCCCTTTTTATTTTGAGACAGGGTCTTATTAAGTCACTGAATAGAATTAGAGGTTTCTGCCACTGGAACCAGTATCTTTTTGAAATTAAAGGAACTGTCATTGGTGGGGTAAAGGAAGATCACTTAAAAGTGAACTGATAAGTCTTTTTGTATTTGAAAGTTGTTTCTCCAGCTTCAAAAATACAGGTATATTGATGTGCATTCCATTAAAGCTGGGAAGCTAGAAAAAGCAAATGGTTTATAGTGTAGTATAATCAACCTTATGCCTGTGGACATTGTTGATAAAATTAAATTCAAACTGAAAAATATTTTTTTCATATCATCTAAATATATTCTAACAGTGAAACATACAATCTTGATGGAAAACTGACCTCTTAATGCTTTTGAAATTCTTTTTCTTTGATAAGATCTGAATATATTTCTTGCAGTTATACCAGGCCCTTGTTTAAGCTTTTAATTTATGATCTCTCCAAGTCATCTTAATAGGAAAGCAGATCATATGTTAATATAGAAGTAGCCTTTTTAAAAAAGTTAATTTCAAAGAAAACAGAAAAGAAGTTAAGCTAATTAAAAATTTTCATAGTGTTTCATGCTAATTTAATTATCACCTAGAATTTTCTGAGATGAATTTACACTACTAATACTTTTAGTTTCTTAATAAATGTTAAACAGTAAACATAAGATCAAGTATTTTAACACAAAATATTTTCTTATAAAGCTATCATAGATAGATACAATTCAGTTGATAAAAACAGTTTCTTTTTAATCAATTTTATTACTTAAGTATGGTCTGATGACCAAATTATTTGTTGGTGGTCCACAATGAAGTGAGTATAGAAATTGAGTTAAGTATTTAGAAACATCTATAGTTTGGCTGTGTGATGATGTCAACGTACTTAAAATAAGAAAAAATAAAAAATTGGTCTTTCTGTACAGGAAATTTGAAAAACAGTACCTAAAAACTAGTTGATACTCAGATGTGTTATTTGGACATGGTTTATGTTAGCAGTTCGTTAGAATGGGACTTAAAGAAATTATAGCAGTATAGTCACCTGAGAAATAGAAATTTGTTTAGTATTTTATAATATATGTAAACCTTTGAAGAATAATTCCTTTATGAAGGAAATGGGTAAAAATATTGGTACATAAGGAAAATATATATCGTTGTCAAGATATTTAAAAAGGAGGTCCTGGTAATTACATGTCTTACTCTGTGTTTTCTATCTTTGCTTAAAAAAAAAAAATAAAACTATAAACTTTTAGTTTGAGTTCTCTTGATTTTTCTTGCAGCTTTATTTTGCTTTATTTTATCTTAACTGAGCTTTCTTCTTGTTGAGCAGTTGTTTAGCCTTTCACTCCTCTGTGACACTTTCCCTGATTCTGCTTTTTCTCTTCTTCCAAATATCACACACACACACACACACACACACTCTCTCACACACTCTCACACACACACATATACATGCATATTTAAGCGTTTATCTCCTAGTTATTTTTATTTTCTATTGTAATGATTTTGCTGAATTACACTGAGATACTAGAATGAAGAGAGTGTTTGCTGTATATTCCTGATAACATCACAACTAAACGTATCATAAATGTAAAGTGTTAGTAGTACTACATGAAGGCCGCATTCTCATCATTTCATGTCCAGTTTTATTTGGTCCCATTGGAAGACCTATTACATGGTCTCATCTTTTAGGTAAGGAAACAGAGGTGCGGGGCTTTAAATAACTTACCCAATAATGAGTATGTTAGAGCTAAGATTTAAATTCATATTGTCCAGCTCTGGATTTTATGCCCTTAACTACAGTGCTCATTTTGCTTTTTATAAGATTGTATTTATTGTTTTGTTTTTTCTTTTGTTTTTAATGTTTGTTCTTCATCTACTTTTGATATTTAAATGTAAGATTTACCTATTTGTGGTAATAAGTGTATTTTATAATTTAACTAAGTGACCTTATTAAGAGGTATAGTTTTGTATGTCCCCCCCCCCAAAAAAAAATCATGGGGTAGGGATGTAGCTCATTGGTAGAGCACTTTGCCTAGCTCTTGAGAGTCATAAGGTTCAATCCTTAACACTGGAAAAATATAATATTATGATTTAAAAATTACTATTTGTGTTCATCTTTGCCTGTCATTTAAATTTGAGATTAATTTTATGGAACACAGGTACCTACCACATTTTAGTATACTTACCAAATAAATACATTGTATGCAGGTATTGTTGAAGGAGTCAGTTTGTCATTTGGAAGGTATTTTGGATTTGACTAAGAATTTCATGGTTTATATTGCGAATAAGAACTCTAGTGAAATACTAAAACGTAATACCATATGTCAGTTTGACACCCTAGTGGAAATTGCAGCCTTCTTAGTGTTGGTTGGTTTTGTGGATTTTTTTTTTTTTTTTGGTACCAGGAATTGAATGTTGATTTGTTTTTTACAAATACTGTGTAAAGCAGTTTTCAAACAGGTTTTTTATCACCAAAGCCTAGAGTAAAAAGATTAGAACCTATATTAATCTTCAGATCATTTAAAACTATCAAAGACTGCAGTTTGTAGAGATAAGAACCCAACACATTGTATCCAGTCCATTAAAACAAGAAGAAATGGAAGGGATACCTTGATAAGTGTTCTGCCTGTTTTAACCTTGAATGCTATTATGGGTGGGGGAGGTGCTATATCTGTTTCATTGGCTTCAGCTTTTTCATGCTGAGAGAAATCAATACTTTGAGGCATTGCATGACAGAGAAATCACTTCAGAATTAAAGGTGGCTGTCACACATTGTCATTCGTTGACTTTTGTTTGCGGCTGAGGTTTTTAAGCTTTCATTTTTCTAAGTCTTATTCAGAAATCTGTCTAAGGTTTCTGTAGACAGTGTTTTTTTGTTTGTTTGTTTGTTTGTTTTTTTTTTTTTTAAATCAGACTTTAAATTTGAGGTAAGGGACCCAAGTACAAAGGCCACCAAAAGTGATATGTTGAGCAGCTTTTTCATTTATAGTTTCTTAGGTGATTTCCCTTTTAATAGTTTCCAGTGAAGACAAGGAATTTATAGTGGAAATGACTTAGGGGACAGATTGAGAAGTAGCACATTTACCAATGTTTTGCAGAAGCTTTGCTTAGTTAACTAAAAATGTAATGCCCTATGCATAGCCATGTAAAATAAAAAATTCAGAATTGCATGTTGTAGCATGGAAAGATATGTATTTGTTTTGATCCCATTTATGTAGGGTGGTTTTTTACTATAAACAGTGAAAGGAACTCTAGAAAATAATTGACCAAACTAGAAGATAGGAAAATTTTTTTCTTGATAGAGTTCCTCTGATTTTTTTTTAAAACAAGTATGTATTTCTGTTATCTTTAGAATTTTTAAACACAAAATTTGTAAAATAAGCACAATTAAGTAGTTTAATTAACATGCCTTACTGGAGTAGGAGAAAAACTTCTATAGCATTCTTGAGATTTTTAGCCCTGAAATTTTTAAATGTAATTTATTTTTATTTTACCATAATACACATACTTAATGAAGTGTGCTTTATAGCCTGTTCCTCCTAAAAAGATACAATCCTGGAAACCTAACTCTCGAAACAGTGCATTTCACATCATTAACTTACTACTTTCTGTTGCTACTGAAAGGAAGAGCTTGCGAGACACTCTCTACCTTTTATCACAATCCCTTTCTGTTTCATTAAGGTAACCACTGTTGTACATTTATGGAATGTGTACTTTCCTTTTTTCTCCACTTCTTTTATTACTGCATATATTTTTTAATCAATTTTTGACCTGTAAATAGAGCCATAAAATATGTTTCATTATGGCATTTTTAGTTTAACTTTATGTTTGTAAAAGTCATTCTTTTTCATACATTTTCCTATGTCATTTTTTAATTTTTTTATTATTTATCTTTTATTTTTTTATTTTAGCGAAGAAAAAACAAAAAAAGACATATAAAACTAAGACAACAAACAAAAGAGACAAACAAACGACTAGAGTAAATACACAACAGTAACGTTGCAAGTTTACAAAACCGGATGATAGAAACTTGACAATGGTTGCAATATTGCGTATCATTATCTTTAAAATGGCTACTTACATTCACAGATATAGACATGTAAAATTAATCTAATCATATGAGTATTAATTGTTCTTTCTCAATAGTGAATAGATTCAACAGTGTGTTCATTTTAGTTATCTTACATATACATATATACAGGTTTCTATCTTTTCTTCTTCCCTTTTCTCTTTCCGCCTTTTCCCTTCCCAGTTACTTTTGCTCTTCCATAGTATTTATTATAGATTTTGGATCATATATACTTTTCCATTTCTTACACTAGGGAGACAATACGGTATTTACACATGTGGGTTTGATTTATCTCACTTACGAGTATGGTCTCAAGTCGTGACCATTTACTTACAAAAGTCTCAATACAATCTTTCTTAATAGCTGAGTAGTACTCCATTGTATAAAAATACCACATCTTTTTCATCCATTCCTTGATTGATGGGCACTTGGGTTGTTTCCAAGATCTGGCTATTACAAACTGGGTTGCTATAAACATGGGTGCACAGATATCACTGTGGTATGATGTTTTCAATTCTTCTGGGAAAATGCCCAGAAGTGGGATAGCTGGGTTGAATGGGATCTCTAATCCTAGCTTCTTGAGAAATCTCCACACCGACTTCCACAGTGGCTGCACCGGTCTACACTCCCACCAACAGTGGAGAAGAGTTCCTTTTTCCCCACAGCCCCTCCAGCATTTGTTGTTGGTTGATTTTTGAATCTTGGCCATTCTTTCTGGAGTGAGGTGGAATCTCAGCGTTGTTTTAATTTGCATTTCCCGAATGACCATTGATATTGAACATTTTTTCATATATTTATTTGCCATTTGTATTTCTTTCTCTGAGAAGTGTGTATTCATCTCAGATGCCCGTTTTTGGATTGGGTCCTTGAATTTTAGGGGCCTGATTTCTTTTAATTCTTTATATGTTTTAGATAGAAGTCCTTTGTCTGATGGACAATTGGCTAAGATATTTTCCCAGTTTGTGGGTTTTCTTTTCACTCTGTTGGAGATTTCCCTTGACATGCAAAAACTTTTTAGTAGGATGAGATCCCACGTGTTGATTCTGGGAAGTGTTTCCTGTGCAATCTGATTTTTGTTCATGAACTCTCTGCCTACTCCTATGTCATCAAGATTTTTACCTACTGTCTTCTAGTAAGTTTAGTGTCTCTGTTTTTATATTCAGATCTTTGATCCATTTTGACTTTATTTTAGTGCATGGTGATAGGCATGGATCTAGTTTTAGTTTATGGCATATAGAAAGCCAGTTTCTCCAGCACCGTTTGTTAAAGAGGCTGTCTTTCTTCCAATGTACATATTTGGCCCCTTTGTCAAAGATGAGGTGGCTGAGTGTGTTTGTAGTTGTGGCTGTATCTTCTAATCTATTCCATTGATCTTCAGGTCTATTTTGATTCCAGTACCATGCTGATTTTATCACAGTAGCTTTGTAGTATAGTTTCAAATCAGAGATTGTGATGTCTCCTGTCTTCCCTTTGTTGCCCAGAATTGCCTTTACTATTCTAGGTCTTTTCTGGTTGCAGATGAATTTCATGAATGCTTTCTCTAGCTCTGTGAGGTAGGCCGGTGGTATTTTGATTTGGATTGCATTAGATCTGTATAATAATTTTGGGAGAATGGCCATTTTCACGATGTTTGTTCTTCCTATCCATGAACAGGGAATATCTTTCCATTTTCTGAAATCTTTTTCGATTTCCTTCTTTAGAGTAATGTAATTTTCACTGTATAGATCTTTTACTTCCTTTGTTAGATTGATTCCTAAGTATTTCATTTTTTTGGATGTTATAGTGAAGGGTGTGACTTCCCTTATTTCTCTGTCAGTGACTTTGTTGTTTGTGTACAGGAATGCTATTGATTTTTGAGTGTTCATCTTGTATCCAGCTACTTTACTAAATTTAGTTATTACTTCTAAAAATCTTCTAATGGATTTTTGGGGGCCTTCTATGTAGAGTATCATATGGTCTGCAAATAATGATAATTTCACTTCTTCCTTTCCTATCCTTATTCCCTTTATTTCTTTCTCTTGTCTAATTGCTCTGGCTAATATTTCCAGAACTATATTGAATAGGAGTGGTGATAATGGACATCCTTGTCTTGTTCCTGATTTTAGGTTGAAAGTTTTCAGTTTTTCTCCATTTAGTAAGATGTAGGCTTTTGGTTTATG
>RJWM01037039.1:0-17726 GCA_004363535.1 Dasyprocta punctata
CGGGAGTTTGGCTCAGCGGCTTAAGCGCCTGCTCTGGCAGGCGTGAGGTTGTGAGTTCAATCCCCGGTGTCGCAAAAAAAAAAAAAAAAAGATAGTCTTCTTAGCCCGAGGTCTGCCTGTGAGGGGGTTCCGAGCTGACTGCTGGGTTAGGCGTAGCAGGCATCGGAAGAACAGAGACCAAGGTCACACCCACCCGCTCCTTTCAAACCCTGCATGATTTTCATTTGTTTTTCTGCGCTCGGAATTGAGCTGCACTCCCAGCTCCTGCTCAGCCCTGCTTCTGGAGAAATCATTTTCTTCTGAGGGTCTTGCTATTGGCGACTCTTTTCCCAGATGTCTTTTTTTTTTTTTTTTTGAGGCGGGGTCTTGCTATGTAGTGCAGGCCGGCCTTGATGCCCACTCACACTTGAGTATAAATGAACCCCTTTCCCAAAGGAGTCGTCCCTGGAAGACGGGGCGATGCTGCTGCCTTGGGTGGGACACTGGGGACCGTGCCCGGGGTGCAGGGCAGAAGCTGGGGCTCGGATCCCTCGCACGCTCTGTCAAGACCAGGAACCATGTCCCGCGGGTGCAGAGCTGGGTCCCCGGGCCAGCGCTCTCCCATCTCGCACACTCTGAGCAACAGAAGCCAGTTATAGGGCCGGGGATTTAGCTCAGCGACACAGCGTCTGCCTGGCAAGTGCAAGGTTCTGAGTTCGATTTCTGGTACAAAAAATAAAACCGAGTTATACTCAGGACCATAAATCTGTCAGCGGTTGCTGCTCCCTCTTCCTGGGATACTTTCCCCCATGGTTGGCCCCCAAGTGTCCCCTTGTTACAGGGGTTTTCCCTCTAGGGAAGCTAGTCATCCTGAGACCTTCGCTGCCACAATCCTCCTGCCTCAGCCTCCCGAGTGCTGAGATTACAGCCGTGCGCCACCACGCCCGACTTCTCATCACCAGCTTCACTGTCCGCCTTTATGATGAAACGATATTGCCTGTCCTCTCAATCGCAGAATTGCCCTTCGCATCAGTGCCGCTGGGAACCCCAACCTAGACGCAGGCCCCGCGCTCCCCCTGGCGGTAAACGGGCGCCACTGCTCCTCGCCGGGCACAGATAGGAAACCACAGACACCGCCTCCTTCCCCGGCCGCTTTACTCGGGAGGGAGGAGCTACCGGGATCGGCTCCACGAGGGGGCGTGGTCTCTAGCGGGTGTGACCAATGGGAGACGCGTGAGTGTGGGCGTGTCCGGGGCGGGACCCTGCGGTGGGCGGGGCCTACATGCCGGACACCACTCCATTGGGTTCCAGGTCTGTGAGGTTGCCCCGCAGGTCCTGCTCCGCCTCGAAAGCCTTGAACAGCGCGTTGAAGTTACCGGCTCCGAAGCCCTGGGCAGGGAAAGCCGGTGAGCCGGGACCCCGCAGAACCTGCCCTGCGACCGAGGGAGGGTCGGTGCCGGGCCCAGCCGCACCTGGTGGTTGTGGCGCTGGATGACCTCCAGGAAAAGCGTGGGCCGGTCCTGCACGGGCTTGGTGAAGATCTGCAGGAGGTAGCCCTTCTCGTCGTAGTCCACCAGGATCTTCAGCTCCTGGGGGAGAAGGGGGCTCCTCAGCGGGGCCGCCCACGCTCCCCGCCTGGCACGGTGGGGTCCTGCGCCCCCGGACCTCTGAAAAGACCCGTGTCCGGCAGCTCCGGCCACCTCCAGATTTGTCCCCACAGGGTCCTGGTACCACGGCCTGACTCAGCCCCGGCCAAAGCCACCGTCCTTCCTTTTTCTGCTCTTACCTGGACACTCCATCGTCCCCTCGGTCCAGGAGTCAGGTCGTGCCGCTCGTTTCTTATTCTTATTATTTATTTATTTACTTATTTTGCAGTCTGGGGATTGAACCCAAGGCCTCACTCCTAGCCCCACCCTGCCCCGCTCCCCGCCTCACCTCCAGCATGTCGATGTTCTCCTTCACCCGGATCTTGGCCGACTTGAGATTCTCTCGAAGCTGCTTGTAGTACGTGGAGGGAACAGCCAAGAACTCCGCTCCGCGCTCTCGCAAGTGTCGAATCTGGTGGAGCAGGGCCGGGTCGGCTGTCTGTCCCCACGGGGAGGGGGCCTGGGCAGGCACCTCTGCTGGGTCGCCCAGCTCCCCCCTCGCCTCTTCCTTTCCCTGCTCTATTCTCCCCAGAGCACTGACTGTCACCTATTTACTTACACTGCTTATCGGTTCCATCGGGGCAGAAACCCCTCTGACCTATGTATCCCACACCTCTAAAATAGCACTGGGCACATAGTACGTACTCAGTAAACACTTATGAGTGAATGCATCAATGAAGTTGCCAAGGTCACACCATGAGCTCTCAGCTGGGCTGGGATTGAATGGGACAGTCCAGGCTCTTGTCTTAAGGGACAGTTGGGACCCAGCCTCCCTAAGGGCTGGACCCACAGACACAGGATGTTTCATATTTGGCTAAAAGGACATAACCCATCTTGAAATCTAATATCTTCATTTTCACAGTAAGGCAGCTCAAGCTCCGAGAGGGCACTGAACCCCCCAGGGACACACAGCAAGCCTCAGGATTACAATCCTTCTCCTTGGGCACCTGCCACCTCTAGAGCCTAGTGCGTCCTGCAGAGACTGAGCCTGGGTGAGGCGGGGCAGGCACGGCCTGCATGGGAGTGGCGGGAACTGGACAGGGAGCCCTGCTGTCCTCCTAGGCCCTGCCCTGTCCCTCTCCATCAGCAGAGATTGTCCCTGGGGCTGCAAGAGCGGGGACACAGGGCCAGGAGCAAGGCTCTAACCGCAGTGACGATGTCCTGGGTCTTGAGGGCGATGTGCTGGACTCCGGCGCCCCCATTATAGTCCACGTATTCCTAGGAGGGGAAGCAAGGAGACCGCTGGTCTTCCGGCTCTGTCACCCCAGCTCCGGTGCTGGGCCCATCCTCCGCCCCTCCCACCCGGCCAGGGGAGGCCCTACCTGGATCTGCGACTTCTTCCTGCCTGGTGCTGGCTCGTTGATGGGCATCTTGATGGACTCCTCGTAGTTGGTGACCACGATGGAGCGCAGGGAGCTGTATTCCGTGTGCACCTGCGTGTCATCCACGGACCAGAAGCGGTGGAACTGCAGGTTCCTCAGGTACCTGCACAGGGCCAGCAGGACATGTCGCCCTGAGTGCCAGCCGGGGACAGGGCAACCTCTCCCTGTATACCTTGTGGGAAATGTCCCTGACAGGCTCCAGAGTGGGGACAGCAATCACATCATACACATCGTAGACTCGTCCCTGACCCTGACGAGTGTCCTCCAAGGGCCCAAGTATCTTGTGATAAAGTCTGTTTTCTTGTTTTGTTTTGTTTTTGAGACAGGGTCTCACTATGTAGCTCAGGCTGGCCTTGAACACACTGCGGAGCCCAGGCCAGGGCTTGAACTTGAGGTGATCCTCCTGCCTCAGCCTCCTGCATCAACTGGGATGACAGATGTACATCACTACACCCACCCTCCTCTGGTCTTTTTGGTGGAGTTTACAGTGAATAAATGACTCTTCAGGCTCAGGTTAACCTCCTGCCACCCCACACTACTCCCCATCTCTGCCAGAACTGGCGCGGGTGTGTCCCCCTGTGGTGGGGGAGCCCGGGCTCACCATTCCGAGGCAGACAGCATCTCCTGATCAGGCTGATTTCCCACAATGTGGTCGATAATCTCAAGGCCACAGCTGGGGCTGGGAAAGGGAAGGAGTTGGGGGGTGAGAAGGTTCCCCCCTATCTCTGCCTCCACACTGACCTCTCGATAATAACAGCTCACGCTTAGCTTTTTTGCGAACTCACGCGCTGTTAAGGTGACCACCAAGGACACAGGACTGTGAAGTGTGACAGGCAGGATTCAAACCTGGGCAGCCAGAACCCCAGCCTGGTGCACCTCTGCACAGCTGCTCTGGAAACCCAGTCCCCAAGGAGGAGAAGGACCGTGACCTTCCCACCCCACTCACAGCTTGGAGAGTAGAGAGTCCTTGACTCTGGGGGCCTCGAATCCAGGCAGGAAGCTGCCGGCGTAGCTGGTCTTCTCCACCAGCGTGTGGGTGGTGTCGCCGTACTGCGGGCAGGTGGGGAGCGGCCGGTTTAACCCCTAACTCTGCGCGCCCCCAGGCCATGTCGCTCCCCGGCTCTGACTGCTGCCAGCTGTCCACTTTAACGGTCTGAGTGCCCTGGGGGACAGCGGCTGTCCACAGATGCATGGCCCGTGCGGAGCACAGCTTCCTTTCTCCAAGCTCGTGCTGTCACCTCCCTGCCATCCCTGGGGACCAAGGGATGCCCAGAGCAGGGAGCCGGTGGCTCCCATCAGCCCCTGCGCTCTGGTCAGCCATCATGCAGAAGGCCGCACTGGAGGGATGCGATCGTGGGGTGCATTCGGGGTCCTGCATCTCAGTGGCTTTTGACAGCACCAGAGGGACTTGGGGACACCGAGGCCAGCTCACCGTCTGTAGCACAGCAAACTTGACCTTGCCGAACTTGTCCTGCTCCACCCACGGTTCCCGCACCACCTTGGCGCCCCGTTCCCGGGCTTTCTGCAGGGGAGATGGAGCGGTGGGAGCCCTGAGGGCGGTCCCCCCAGGTCCTATGGCTGCTCCAGCTGGGTGGCCTTTGGCGGCCCTGTCTCAGAGACCCCAGCCAGCTTCAGCCATTACCCCCCACACCACGCCTGTGTCCCAGGCCCAGAGTTGGGGTGAAGGGAGACAAATCATGTGGGAAGTGGGGGTCTAACCTGCCTCTCATAACTCACTCTGTGGCCTTGTCCTCTCTTCAGGCCTCAATTTCTCTCTCTAAAAAGAGTGGGTGGGCCAATTTTACATGCCTGTCATCCTAGCAACTTGGAAGGCTGAGGCAAGAGGATCACAAGTTCGAGGCCAGCCTTGGCAACTTAGTGAGCACTTGACTCAAAATAAAAAAGGGCTGGGGATTTAGCTCAGTACTACAGCATCCTTGGGCTTGGTCCTTAGTACCGGGAAAAAAAAAGGTTGAATAAGAAGAATACAAGCTGATTTTTTTTTTTTTTTTGAGACAGGATCTTCCTATGTAGTTCAGGCTGGTCTCAAACTCATGATGACAGTCCTGCCTCAGCCTCCAGAGTACCAGGATTATCAGCATGTCCCACCACCCCCAGCACCCTGAACTCCTCTTGAGCACTGTGTGTGGGTCAGCGCCATGCTCCAGGAACAGTAAGTGCAATCTATCTCCTCTGTCAGCACCTCACTGAGGCTGGTGCTATGATCGTCTCTGTTTTACAGATGTGGAAGGTGAGGCTCAAAATGAGGACACACAGTTAGAAAAGGGCAGGCCAGCCGTGCCTGGAGCTCAGGGTGTCCCAGCTGTCCAGGGTCTCTATGGCAGCCGGGGCCAGCCAAGTCCCCTGCACCCTGTCCTGCTCAGCCCGGCGTGCTGTCACCTGCACGATGTAGTCACAGTCCTCCACCTCGAAGGCGATGTCCTTCACGCTGTCACCGTGTTTCACCAGGTGGTCACCCATCTCTGTGGATGGCAGGGGACGCTGGCCTGGGGCTTCTGGGCCGGGCTCCATCCCTGGTCCCCCCAGCCGAGTCTGGAGCCCACTGACACGGGACCGCATCGCCGCCCCAGGCCCTCACCTTTGTTCCAGGGGTTTAGTGGTGAGGAGAAGACGAACACAATCTAAGACACAGGAGAGGGTGTAGGCAGCAGCTCAGATGCCACCCCAAAACACCCGAGACCCAGGGGAGCAAAGGACCCAGCCTCCTGGGACTCCTGGACCCTGGGGTGTGGCTCCCCCTGCCTCAGTGGCCCCCTGGTCCTGTGGCCTCGGAGCCATCCACTGCTGGCCCTGCCTGGGGCCTGGAGCCCAGGGATCCTGCAGAGCAGACTACTGCTTAAACTCCCTGCTCTGATGTCTGGGGTTTCCTGAACCTCTGTGTGGCCAGTGCTAGGCCAGGCAGAGAAGGAGGCTGAACCAGGAAGATCTCTGTTGTAAGGCTGCACAAAGATACCTGGAAGTCCAACCTGTGGGGCTGAACTGCGCATCTTGGAATCAGCCAGGCTGTGCATTTGGTGTTTGTTTGTTTGTTCAATTTACTGGTATTGGGGATTGAACCCAGGAGCTTCACACTGAGCCACATCCCTATTCCTTTTCATTTTGAGACAGTGTCCTGCTAAATTGCCCAGTCTGGGCTCAAACCTGCAACCCTCCCGTCTCAGCCTCCCAGTGTGCAGGGATTGCAGGCGTGCACCACTGTGCATCTTGAAGCAGGTGTGCACTAGGTGAAGGTATGGTTCCGGGGGCACTGGCGGGACCCACCTGGCCCTGCTTGATCACGTGGCTCGCCACTTCCCTCGAGCCAGTCTCCAGGCCCCGGTAGGCCAGCGGCTCGAAGCCCATCTTGCTGCAGTAGAAGGCGGCAGCCTGGAGGACAGGGGCAGCGGGGCTGATGGTGGAGCACCTTCCTGCTACCCCTCTAAAAGAGAGCTCTGCCCCTCGGCTCCCCTCCCACCCCAGGTGAGGAGACCCTGCGAGGGAAAGGCTGCTCCCCGCCCTTGGGCCCTGGGAGGAGTTTCCTGCCCCCCTGGCCTCTGATTGCGCAATGAGGATCGCGCTGCCCCTCCCCTCCCGGGAGCCAATCCCAGCCGCCCCAGCTGTGCTGACCCACAGACACCCTGCTGCTGCTACCTGCTTGGCGTTGCCCACCCAGAAGGTCACCGAGTGGAAGTGGAGGAAGCGGCCTCTCTCGGGCTGCAGGAGGAGACAAGGGGCGAGCTGAGACCCCAGAAGTGGAGAGGGGTCCCTTGTCATTTTCCTTAGCGCGGCTCAGATCCTAGGAGGAGCTGAACCCCACCTTTCCTGGCTTCATAAAATGCACTTCATGTGGAAAGAGAGCTCTTGGGGTTCAGGACACAGAGACCCCCCTCGGAAGGCCTGTCTGATTTTCAGGAAGGAAATAGTTTTGTGTTGGAGCAGCATGAATTATTTTTGTTTGTTTTAGACAGATCTCATGATATAGTCCAGGTTGGTCTTCACTATGAAGCCCAGGCTGGCCTTGAACTTGTAAAGATCCTGTCTCAGCTTCCTAAATGCTGGAATTACAGGCGTGCTCCACCATGCCCAGCTAGAACAGTATGCATTTGAAGTAAACTTTAACAAGAACTTCCAGACAAAATCAAGAGATTGGCAGGAATTTAGAAAGTCAGTTTTTCGGTAGGTGAAGTTGAATCCAGCTGTTGGGGGAGGCGCTGGGATCAATCTGAGCATGCATACAGTAGTCATCCACTGTCATTACTCCTCTTGTCCTCTGGATTGCTGTCCTAGTCTCTGTGTCCTGAGCCCCTGCTAGTCCTGGCCCCCACATCCCCCTCCTGCTTACCTTTGCTCCTTTGTCACTGTAAGTAGTCTAGGGAGAAAGAAAGGGACAGTGAGACTGGGAGGCTCCAACCCGGGGGTTTCAGGAGGCCTTGCCCCAGACGGTTGCGCCTGGGGAGACCCTTACCATGGTTGGTCTCGGTCACACTTCCCAACAAGACTGGGACAGGAGGCCGGGGAATTGCTGGACACAACTATTTGCCACCAGTGGGCCCGCCCCACACCTCCTGGCCTGGGCTGGGGCACAGGGCGGGGACCAGAGTTCGTCCAAAAGGCCCGGACTGCTGGCTGCCAGGCCTGGAAAGGGGTGGCGCTTGTCTTGCTCCACCGGCCAGTCCAGGGCAGCACCCCCAGGAGAAGAAGCCAAGTCCAGGACCCGGGTGAGGACTGTGATCTTTGCTGTCCAGTTCCAAAGCTCAGAGGCCTCGGCCGGCTTGGGCGTGGGGCAGGGGAATAACGCCAGTGCTGCTGCTTGGAGAGACCTGGGTGACCACGGGGGTCTGGCCTCGAAGCTCTGCTTGCAAAGCCAGCACACAGATTAGACTGAGGGCGAAGGGGTCGTGTTCCACGCTGGTTAGGGGCGTGGGTACAGGGGTTTGCAACTGGCTGTGCAGCTGACTGTGTGACCAAGGAAAGTCACCAACTCCTCCGAGCCTCAGCTTCCTCATCTGTGAAATGGGAACAATAGCAGCATGATGGGGTAGTCTGTGAGCTAAAGCACAAGTCTTTGGAATAGGACCGGGGACACAGTATAGAGTCTGTTAATTTTTATGATTTGTTGTTTCTTTGGGATTCAAAGAGGGGGATGGAGATTGGCGGCCTTCAGGGGCATTTCTGTAGCTGGGAACTGGATAAAGCGTGTGCTCTTGGCCCTGCCCAGCAGCCAGCGGCCCTGAGCACTGGGAAGGTAGAGTGGGGAACAGGAGGCCCAGAGCTGCTCCCCAGTGTCCCCCAACGAAGTCCTCGGATCTTGTCTTCCTGGAAGATGGCAGTGACCGCTGGCATTTACCAGGGGCTCCAGGACAGCCCCCAGGACCTGTTGCACACCTGTCCCTAGAATCTCTTGTCACTGCTTTGACGACGGACATCGTGGCCAGCAGCCCTGGGAGTGGGGCACAGGACGGTGACCTGTGCAGTTGGCAGGTGCAGAGCAGAACTGGATTGGGCACCAGGTTATTCCAGCCCCGGCTGTGTGGTCCTCTGTACCAATGGGAATTATCGATGTCCTTGCCAGAGAGATGGGGACACTGAGACCCAGAGCTGCACACACCTGTCCCCAAGGCCACAGAGCTGGTCAGAACAGAGATCCAAACTCCACCCATTAGTTTTTGGGTGGTTTTTTTTTTGCGGGGGGAGGGGGACAAGGTCTATGCAGTTCTGGGTGACTTTGAACGTGTTATGTAGCCCAGCCTGGTCTTGAACTCACGGTGATCCTCTTGCCTCGGCCTCCCAAGTACTGGGATACAGGCATGCGCCACCACGATGGGCTTCCACCTATGAAGA
The DNA here is from genome assembly GCA_004363535.1 of Dasyprocta punctata. Taxonomy (NCBI): domain Eukaryota; kingdom Metazoa; phylum Chordata; class Mammalia; order Rodentia; family Dasyproctidae; genus Dasyprocta; species Dasyprocta punctata. The sequence continues at coordinate 8,849 of RJWM01037039.1, forward strand.
CTCTGAAGCTGCCTCTCATTCACTGTTCCACCATCTCCCTTTTCCTGATTTTCTGGACAATTCAGGCAGCAGGCGTCTGCTTATTCTGCCTGGCATTTGGGGTGTGCAGACTTCTCCCCAGGTCCACTTCGGCTCCCCAAGTCCGTTTCCAGCTGGGAAAGCTGTGGTGGGGCTTACAGACCCAGAAGCCTCCAGCAGCAGAGAAGGGCTCAGTGCCACTTGACGTCACCTCCCCAGGCCCGCGGGGACAGCTTGTCCCTTCCTCGCTGTGCCCCATTTACCCCACTCTTGGAGCCTGGCCTGCACACAGGTCAAGGTTCGCCGAGCCGGGGAGCAAAGGCTGGGGTGGCACCAACGCTCAGGCGGGCAGTGATCTGACTTCGTCCCCTGCCCCCGACTCTGCGTGTCCTGTGTGACCCCGTGCTGATCTCGCTCCATGTCCCTTTGCTGTGATACATCGCAGCCCTGGGGGGCCGTAACTGGGTCCTGTGAGTTCTCCTGGCCAATCCGCAACCCCGGGGGTGGTCTGGGGACCCCCAAGGCAGCAGGGGCAGTGGCGGGAGTTGCTGGATGGACCCTGACTCACTGAAATATGGCGAAGCCATCCTTTGGGAAAGAAAGGAAGACGAGGCCGGAGACGCCTTTCCCGAGTCACGAATGTGAGATCCCCAGCTCCTTGAGAACAGCCGGGCCTGGCCCGAAGCCTGGCGTTCACAGGTCCTAGCGGCCTGGACCTAACTTCCAGTTATTTCTGCCCAGCACTGGGCAGCAGAGGTGAGGACCCACTGACTGACCTGGTTGTAGATTAGCAGCTCCAGAAATAGTGGGCCTGGCCAGCAGCGCTAACTGCGAGAAAAGCCCCTAGCTGTTGTAAACTACAAAACAATGTAGGGTTTTGCTCCAAAAGTGACTGCTTCACGGCAGGCTAGAGTTGGAGATGAGCCCCAGTGGGGCACCTGCCGTAGTCCCAGAGCAGGTTTTGGGGAAAGTGTTAATTGCTTAAGACTCAGCCACAGAACAACCAGATCCCTTTGGGCGACCCTCCCACAGTGACTGGGTGAGCTATAGCCATGGGAGACAGCTCCGGAGAGGTGTGGGCTACACAGATACCCCTGTGAGGCTTAGACTCAGGCCAGGAATAAGCCAAGCATGGTGGTGCACACCTGTATCCCAGCACTGGGGAAGCTGAGGCAGGAGGATTACCATGAGTTCAAGGGCAGCCTAGGTTACATAGTAAATTCAAGGCCAGCCTGGAATACCTAGTGAGATCTTGTCTCAAAAACAACAAGAAAAAATAAAACAAAAACCTCAGGCCCAAAAGGACATGGGCCTAGCCCTGCATGGTGAGAAAGCAGACTGATGAGCCAGGGCAGATTTCAGAGATGGCTGGATTCGAAAGTGCTGGTATTATGTCCACCAGCCTGCCTGAACTGCTGGTCTGCTACCTATATCCAGCAGAGACCAGTGATCTGATTGCTTTCCGCATCTACCAACATCAGCAAGGACTTACATCGGTTTGGATGGTCGCTGTAGTCTGGGGTGTATGGGCAGAGAGACCTTTGCGGGAGGTTGTCTCATAATCCCACAGGTCATAAAGCTAGGTGGAGAAAATCATGACTTGCCGGATTCCAAGACTGTCCACTCTTGTTCAACAGAGTATTCTAAACATTAGCAGTCAGGTGAGAGACAGAAATAAAAGAGAGAAGTATAGGAAAGGAAGAAGTCAAATTATCATTATTTGCAGACCATATGATCCTCTGCACAGAAAATTCAAAAAATTCTTGCAAAGGTTCCTAGAGTTAATAACCAAATTCAGCAGTACAGCAGAATACAAAATCAACACACAAAAATGCATAGCGTTCCTCTACACCAATAATAAACTCACTGAGAAAGAAACTAGGAAGTCGGGCGTGGTGGCGCACACCTTTAATCCCAGCACTCAGGAGGCTGAGGTAGGTGAAGCGTTTTGAGTTTGAGGTCGCCTTGGGCTACAAGGCGAGCACAAGGCAGACCTGAGCTACATAGTGCGACCCTGCCTTAAAAAAAACTAGGGCTGGCAGTTTGGCTCAGTGGTTTAAGCGCCTGTCTAGCAGGTGCAAGGTTGTGAGTTCGATTCCCGGTGCCACAAAAATAAATAAATAAGAAAGAAACTAGGAAAGCAAAATCATCCGCAATAGCATCAAGAAAAATGAGATGAGGCATGGTGATGTATGTCTATAATTCCAGCACTTGAGAGGCTGACGCAGGAGGATCTCTGTGAGTTCAAGGCCAGCCTGGGCTACAAAGTGAGTTCAAACCAGCCTGAACTCTATAGCCAAACTGTATTTCAAAAAGACAAAAAACCGGGAGATTGGTTTAGCAGCCTAAGTGGCTCCCTGGTAGGCGTGAGGTTGTGAGTTCGATCCTGGTGCCTCACACACTCAAAAAGACCCCCCCCCCAAAAAAAAAAAAAAGGAAAGCTATTCCCTGTTCCTGGATAGGCAGAACCAGCGTTGTCAAAACGGTCATACTTCCAGACTGAGACCCTGTGTTTCCTCCCCAGCACCCAAAGTTAAACAAAAGCCCTAGGTGAGAGGAGGTAAAGTTTTTTGGGGTATTTTTTGGTTTGTTCTGTTTTTGTCTTTTTGAGGCAAGGTCTCACAGTGTAGTTCAGGCTGACCTTGAGCTCACTTTGTAGCCCAGGCTGGTTTTGAACTTGTAATGATCCTTCTGCCTCAGCCTCCCGAGTGCTGGGATTACAGGCGTGAGCCACCATACCTGGTTTTGTTAGTTTATTTTTGTTTTTTAAAATTATTGTGTTAAACTACTAAAATGTTTCTGTTTGTTTCTTGCTCTGAGATGAGGTCTTGCTGTGTTACCCATGTTGATCTCAAACTTGAGATCCTCCTGCCTCAGTCTCCTGAGTAGCTTCTATATAGGCATGGACCACTATGTCTGGTTAAAATGTACATTACTGAGCCGGGCGTGGTGGCGCACGCCTTTAATCCCAGCACTCAGGAGGCTGAGGTGGGCGGCGCGTTGTGAGTTCGAGGCCGGCATGGGCTACAACGCGAGCGCAAGGCTGGCCTGAGCTACATAGTGCGACCCTGCCTCAAAAAATCAGGGCTGGGAGTTTGGCTCAGTGCCTTAAGTGCCTGCCCTGGCAGGCGCGAGGTTGTGAGTTCAATCCCTGGTGCCGCAACAAAAAAAAAAAAATGTACATTACTGAATGGCTATGTCAGTTTTCCATCATTATAACAAACACCCCATTGATCAACTTTTTTCTGGTTTTTTTTTTTAGAACAATTGACAAAATCATATACATTTAAGGTACAATATATATGTAACTTATATATTTTATTTTATTTATTTATTTTTTGCAGCACTGAGGATTGAACTCACAACCTTGCACCTGCTAGACAGGCGCTTAAGCCACTGAGCCAAACTCCCAGCCCTAGTTTTTTGAGGCAGGGTTGCACTATGTAGCTCAGGCCGATCTTGCGCTGGTGTTGTAGCCCGAGCCAGCTTCGAACTCACAACGCTCCTCCTACCTCAGGCTCCCGAGTGCTGGGATTAAAGGCGTGCGCTACCATGCCTGGCAATTTATATATTTTAAATATATATTTATCTGTAGATATACATTTCGTACTGGGAATTGAACGCAGGCCCTTTGCACTGAGCTACATCTTCAGCCCTTTTTAATTATTTTTTAATATTGCAGTGTCTTGCTAAGTCATCAAATTGCCCAGGTTGGGTTTAAATTTGTGATCCCCCTGCCTCCCAGAGAACTTGGATTACAGACGTGAGCCATCAGGTGTGGTTAATACACGCGCGTGCGTGCTCGCGCACACACACACACACGCATATTTTTTTAACAGCAAAGCAAGGTGAAATCTCAGAACGTGGGAAGGTCGGGACAGAAGCGCACATTCATGACCTCGATTTTCCAGCTGGTCCCGGCAGCTTCCTCGTCTCCCTGAGGACTCACCTTGCTGCCTCCTAGGCTGGGCCAAGCTTTGAATTCAGAAGCCAGTGCCCCGGTCAGGGTGCACGGCACTGTACCCCACAGGCCCCCAGCGGCCCCTCCGCAAGCGCCAATCTGGCTTCCTTGGGCTTCAGGGTGCCCTGGCTGGGGGAGGCCCCTCAGTGGTGTCACCCCAGCGGCCATGGCAGCCCGCCTGCCCAGCGCCTGTCCCGCGTGGGATACCCTGGTGTCCACGCCGCATGTCCAGGGACAACAGGTGTCTGCTGGGCTCACGCCTGTCGCGGGTGTATCCTGTCACGGCAATGCCGCCGTCCTGGAGAGGCGACTGGGTCAGCTTCACCTTGAGTCGAGCGCTGCGCTGTGCCTGATTAACATCTCCAGTCGGGTGGGCACGAAAGGCTCCTGTGGACACGGCCTGAAAAGCCCCGGCCCGCTTTCCGAGATAAACCCCACGATGGACGCGGCGGCTCTCTGCAGGGCCTCTTCCGATAGTTGCCGTGTGCTACAGCTGCCTGGCCCAGGGCAGCGGGCAGAGCATGCGCGAACCCAGCAGTTGGGAGAAAGGGCCTGAGGTTGGCATCAGACACTTGGACTGGGAGAGTCCCTGCCACCTCCTGAGTCGAGAATGTTGGTGTGCACTGAGCAGAGTCCTCGGGACAGGCACAAATGATAATTCCCACATGGCCCCCACCCTCCTGGGCAGGGCTGTTAGCCTTTGCTCATCTTCTGTTGGAAGGCTAAGCGTCCAACTGGGCATGGTGCATTACACACCTGTAATCCCAGCCTCGAACTCATTGTGTAGCCCAGGCTGGGCTCGAACTTGCAGCATGATTGTTTTGTTTTGTTTTGTTTTGTTGAGACAGGGTTTTGCTATGCAGTTCTGGCTGGCCTCAAACTCGCAGCGATCCTCCTGCCTCAGCCTCCCTAGTGCTGGAATTGTAGGTGTGCGCCACCATGCACGGCCTATGTAAGACTTTTGAAGGACATTTGGATGTAAACCATAACAGCCACTAAAAAGAAGGAAGAGGGCTGGGGTTATAGCTCCGGACAAGCATTTGTCTCAAGCATGCGTGAGGCCCTGGAGAAGGTGTTCCCCAGTACCAGGAAAAACAAAAAATAAAAAGTTTTTCACTAAAGTGACAGGGAAAAGTGTTTTTTTTTTTTAACCATTCGTGTAAAAAAAACCAAAACACTGTTTACAGATGGTTTTAATTTTGTTCTTGCAGCTGATTCTAATTCTCCACAGAGCAAAACACGCTCCAGCCTCCCAGGAGCCACGCACGCCTGGCCGCCGCTCGGAGGCCTGCTCCCTGCTCCCCGCACCCCGCACCCCGCACCCTCGCACGGCGCCTCCAGGGTTATTTCCCTCTTGGCACCTCGAGTTGCCCTTCCTGGTTCTGCCGCAGGGCACGGTGCGTGATTTTCATCCTAATTTACATGATTTGCAATTTGTAAATATGGCTTCGGCGGGGTCTCGTGGCTTGAGGCGCTTGCACAGAGGGACGTTCCCGTTTCGGCGAGCAGCTCCGTGAACCCGGAGCACGCGCAGCGCTGCAACGACCGCTGCCCTCCGGGGCAAAGCGGATGCTGTGACTCCCTGACCCTGAAACCCTCGCGCCCGCCCTTGCTGTCGGGGGGGGGGGGGCCCGTGGGGAGCGAGCAGCGTCCCAGACCCTAGGGCACGGGCGCCAGGGGCCGGCTGGTTAGGCCAAGGGCGCCGCGGACGGGTGTATCAGTGAACGCACCGCGGAGGCTGAGCGGGCCCCACCCGGCCGCTCGTTCCTCTGTTTCCCCATCCTCTCGCCGCCGTCCCGCGCCAACTGCGAGGTGCACTGGCCGGGGCACTCTGCTCTCCCTCACCCCCGCCCCGCCCGGCCCCTGGCCGACAGTGATGTTTCCCCTTTTCTATTCTTCTCATCTCTTCTCTTTTGTCCCCCCCCCATGTTTTTTTTTTTTTTTTTTTTTTTTTTTTTTTTACCCTAAGCTCCTGCTTTTTCCAGAATGCCATATCAATGCATCAGACAGTACTTAATCTTGTCAGTTTGGTTTGTCTGTTTGCAGCACTGGGGATGGAACCGGGACATCGCACACGCAGGGTAAGGGCTCCCTCCCACCGGGCTGCGGCCCCAGCCTGCCCGCCCGCCTTCCGTCCCACCGGCTATTGAACCCAGCACCTTTGCACTGAACTATATTTTTATTTCGAGACAAGGTTTTGCTAAGTCAGCTAGGGTAGACTTGAATTTGAAATCCTCCTTCCTCCGCCTCCCAGAGTGCTGGGATTATGGGCACCTGCCACCATGCCCCACCCATTTATGTATTTATTTACTTATTTTCCAAATCCATTTTATTTCAGGGAGAAAAAGAAAAGAAAAAGAAAAAAAAAGAAGAAAAAAAACTACTACAAAATTTCAAAACCCATCAATCAGGGGGCAACAATGGTACATACATTGCACATTGTCATCCCCAAATCATCTGCACAGAGCACAAGACATCTGCATTCAATTGTCCAAACAACACCAGTACAAATCTTTCTCTTCAGCGAACTCAGAGAAATCGGTAGTATAACTATCTTAACTACTTTTTATATACATATATATACATATATACATGTTTTTTCTTTCAGTTTCTCACACTAATGCGACAATATGACATTTACACATGTGTGTCTTATTTATTTCACTAATGAGTATGGTCTCAAGTTACTTCCATTTACCTATAAAAGTTTCCAGTTCATCCTTCTTTATGGCTGAGTAGTACTCCATTGCATAAAAATACTGCATCTTTTTTACCCATTCCTCAGTTGATGGGCATTTAGGTTGTTTCCAAGATCTGGCTATCATATATTATGCTGCTGTAAACATGGGTGCACATATATCACTGCGGTATGAAGTTTTTGATTCTTTTGGGGAAATACCCAGAAGGAGAATAGGTGGGTTGAATGGGACCCATTTCAGAGGAATCTCCACACTGATTTCCACAGTGGTTGCACCAGTCTGCATTCCCACCAACAGTGGAGAAGGGTTCCTTTTTCCAGCATTTGTTTCTTTTCTTTTCTTTTTTCTTTTTCCCCCCAACATTTGTTATTGCTTGATTTCTTGATAGCAGCCATTCTTTCTGAGGTGAGGTAGAATCTCAGTGTTGTTTTAATTTGCATATTTCAAATGACCAGTGATGTTGAACATTTTTCCACATATTTATTTGCTGTTCATATTCTTTCATCTGAAAAGTGTGTGTTCATCTCAGATGCCCATGTTTGAACTGGGTCTGTAAGTCCGGGAGGACTGATTTTTTTTGAGTCTTATATATGTTCTCGGTAGTAATCCTTTGTCTGAGGAACAGCTGGCAAACATTTTCTCCCACGTTGTGGGTTGTCTCTTCACACTGTTGGTGGTTTCTCTTGCTGTGCAAAAGCTTTTCAGTAGGGTGAGATCCTATTTGTTGATTCTTTGTGACAGTTCCTGTGCAATCTGGGTTTTGTTCATAAAGGCTTTGCCTACACCAGTGTCTTCAAGACTTTTACTTACTCTATCTTCCAGCAGACTTAATGTTTCTGTTTTAATATTAAGATATTTGATCCATTTCGATTTCAGCTTACCACATGGTGAAAGATATGGGTCCAATTTTAATCTTTGGCATGTGTAGAGTCAGTTATTCTGGCACCATTGATTAAAGAGGCTATTTTTCTTTTCCACACCACACCTCTTCATGCCATTCCACTCCACTCCATGCCATTCCCCTCGCCTCCACTCCATTCCATGACACTTCATTTCATTTCAACCCATTTTGTTTCATTATATGGCATTGCATTGCATTTATTTCCATTTCTGTCCATCCCATCCCATCCATCCCATTCCATCACATCTCATTTTATTCCATGCCATGCCATGCCATTTCATTTAATTTCATGCCACACCATGCCATGCTATTCCATTGCATTGCATTTTATTCCATTCCATTCCATTTCTTTTGTTGTTATTTATTTTAAAGACGAAAAAACACAATAAAAACAGTGATACAGAATTCAAAACAAGATAATAGGAAATCAACAATGGTTAATACATTGTACATTATCTTCAGAGTAGTTTCTCAGATTACAAGACATAGGCATGCATAATTGATCAAACAATATAAGCACAAACGGAGAAAGAGATGTGCCTCTCGAGATCCCGCCATGTTGGGCAGGGAAGCTCCAACCAGAAGACAACCTAGCCTGCCTTCCTGGTGAGTGTGTGTGACCAGTGTGGACTCCAGGAGGAGACAGAGAAGTGCCTCTCGTAGGCCCACCCGCGCGGGGTAAGTATCAAGGACTCCCCCTTTCCCCCCGCCCCCTGTAAGCAACCTGCTGGCTCAGGACTGGCTAAGTTGATAGCAACTATGGTACATAAAGCAACTAAATGCTTGTATTGTTCAGTTGATTTTGTAGGCCTGGAGCCGGTAGTCTGAGCATCTCTTGGGAAGATGATAGTATGCAGTGTAGCAAATATGGGGGATTCTCCTCTGTCTTGTCTTTGAGCCCAATATTGTTCTAATTGTTTTGCTTTATTCTGATTATTTTTTGCTTTATTTCATACTCTGTTTTTATTGGTTTTATTGTGTTTTGTTTTTGGTTTGATTTTACTATACCTGACAGAATGGTCAACTATTCTGAAAGTAACAAGATATACTATAGTAGCTATTGTTTTCCCAGTATCTTTCTTTGAAGTTCTGTACCAGTTCTACTGCTTTTTTTTTTTTTTTTTCAGCACCGGGGATCAAACTCACAGCTTCATGCCTGCCAGACAGGCGCTTATGCCACTGAGCCAAACTCCCAGCCCTAGTTTTTTGAGGCAGGGTCACACTATGTAGCTCAGGCCGGCCTTGTCCTCACACTGTAGCTCAAGCGGGCCTCGAACTCACAATGCTCCTCCTACCTCA
>RJWM01037040.1:0-17724 GCA_004363535.1 Dasyprocta punctata
ACATGACACTGGCCTGGCATGGGTGCCAACCCAGAGGTAACTCAGCAATCAGTCTCACTCTCAGACAGCGTAGTAGACCAGGGGGCCCAAATAACACTACTCACCCAGAGCTGCTGCAAGGCCAGCAAGAAAATGGGCAAATAAAAGACTTTTTGATGGAGGGGGAAATGATGTTTAAAGCCTTCTGAAATTAGGTCAGAGTTTCCAGAGGAAAGTTCTGTCTGCATCTGCCCCATACTGGGAAGTTGTCAATCAATAAAAGGACTGCGTCTTCTCAGGTCATTGATTCTTCATGCTGCAGATTTCTCCCGACGCCATTTCATGCGGGTCCCCACTCAAGGAGGGAAAGGCATGGGGATGTTGAAAGGTTTGCTCAGTGACAATTGCTCAGTGACAATTGCTCTGTCCCTGCTTGTGTCTTGCAGCCTACTTCTGCTTCCTCGTGACCGCTCTGGGTGTGACAGCCGGCGCCCACCGCTTGTGGAGCCACAGGTCCTACAAGGCCAAGCTGCCCCTGAGGATTTTCCTGGCTGCTGCCAACTCCATGGCTTTCCAGGTGGGGATGCCCAGTAGTCTCTGCCTTAGGGACTCAGTGAGGTGGCTCTGGGGAGGAAGGGAAGATTGGGCGGATGCCCTCCACCCTGGCCCTGGGTTCAGTGCTGAGCCATAAGTACTCCCGGTCTGTCCCAAGATTTTTGTTCATCTTCTTGGAGCTTTAAATACAGTAACATGTTCACTGGGGGTTTTGGGCCCTGAAGCCACTGAACTACAGAGGAACCAAGCAGGCTCAGTCACCCAGAGGCCATGCTATAAGCACCTTGAAGCCCCAGTCATTGTCCGGCTCTAACCAAGGGCTGGGTTATAGGCTGAGTGTGTTCTGTGTGTGTCACATGATCCTCACAGTAACAGCGCAAGCTGAACATGACACGCATCTCCATTTTACAGATGAGGAAACTGAGGTTTAAGGAGGTGAAAGAACTTAGCTCACATATAGGGCTAAGAAATGGCACATAGAAGGTACACAGATGTAGGCCAGCCTGGCTCCAAAGTCCTCCCTCTTCCATAGTCCTGACCTTGCCCTACAAGATCTGCATGGATGGATTGTTTGATCTGGGGGAAGACCCACAGATTTTGTGCTTATGCTACCGTAACCGTTGGAAGTTGCAGGGAGCTCTAAAAATGTAGAAGAATGTCATCAGCACACTAGGGTTAGGCCGTGTCCTTTAGGACAATTCCAGTCCTAGACCACTTCCTGCCAACTTGGCTTTTCTGAGCTGCTGGAATTTTGATTTGACTGACATGTCTTCCAAATCTTTTATCCAATCCAGGCAGTGAGGGTGGAAGCAACTTGTTTTCAAAGTATCTGCCTTCGTATGCATGTAAATGATTCTAGACCCTGTTTACATTACCTGTTGGGAAGGGATGGTGATTTCTAAAATTGCTTTAGGGTCCAGGGAAATGGGGAATCTAGGGGCTTCCCTGGGACCTTCAGACACACAAATGGCCTGTCCACCTCTGCAATGGGCTTACATCCCTGTAGGACAGCCTGAGCTGAGTCTTCCTCTCATTGCTCTGGTGGCTTAGACTCATTTCCCTACTTTAGGCTCTCATCTATGGCTTGAGCTTTCATAAAGCACAGAATGCACAACACAGTAAGTGAATTGAGGAAGCATTGTGGGTGGTGTGTGCCTGTGCTGGTTATGACCAAGCAGTTGGGAATTATACCAGGGTCCAGCTAGTTTGCACTAGGGAGAAGTGGGCACCTTTGATTTGTATTCTCTCATTTGCTATGGGCAATGTGAACTATGCTGAATTTCATTTTGACTGCAACCATCATCTTTTTTTCAGTGCTGTATTTTGTTTATCATAACTCAGAAACTCATTGACTTAGCTCTCAGATGCCATTCAGGACTTAACTCAATATTTTCATTTGTTTTGTTCTAACCATTTATTATTTTTAGCCTCCCATTATACACTCAGGCAGTTATAAAACACCCTTATTACTGGGACTGTTTTTCCAAGATAAATAACTTGTAACCAAGAGCCTAAAACTTGCTGTTTTTCTTACTGAGATTATTTGTTTATAACTCAGTATTTGAAAACTTAAGTTTCCTTATCAAAACATCACATAACAATACCAGACTGTGATGTTAAATAACTTGGGGGAGAAAGTACATTGCAGAGGAGAATACCGAGGTCTTGGATGAAGTCTTAGTTCTGTCGTTCTCCAGATGTAGCCTTTATGCAAATGTTAGATTCTTTGTCTGCAAAGGGAATAGAGTCATGTTAACCTCACAGAGTTATGGAGGGTATAAGATGAAAAGTGCCAAAAATAAAATAAAATAAAAAGTGCCAAGCTTATGGCAAAACCTGATAAATTGCTCTTGTCTTTTATGAGGATCAGCATAATATCTCACTCCTTTCTATATCCTAGAAAGGAGTGAGATACTATATGCAAAAAAAGAGGAATTATTTGTTAAGTACATGAAAGTGAATGATTCTCTTTAAAAAGTGTTTTTAGGAATCAGATTTGATCTCAGCCTATTTCTTAAAGGCCCACACTGATGGCAGATTTTTTTCCTCAAGAATCCAGACATCCCAAATGCCTTCCTGGTGTGACTGGAAGGCAGTTTGCACGGGTGCCCCACTTTGTCCCCCTCCAGTGTCCTGTCACCAGGGCACATGTACGAGTCAAGTGGGAAGAGCAGATAAAGTGGTGTCTCTGAGCAGTGCCTCTTAACCTTTGCTTGTGATAATGGTGATTATTGATTCATCGAAGTCCATTGCTGCCATGTGGTGCTCTGTGACCCCATTAGCCACCGAATAAGGCTCCGGCAGATGGAGGGGTGCAGCCAGGGGTCGGGGGATGACTCTCAAGGCTGCTGTGTGAGACACACATCTTCTTTCTGCCTTTAGCTGGCAGGATTCACTGCACACCCTAACAAAAGAAATGTGTTTTCCTGGTGGAGAATAACCCACTTCCTTCTTTGTTGGGAATCCAGGTCAGTGAAAGTAGGTGAGAGGGAAGAAATCACATAATGAAATGCCCCGCAGGGGAGTGGAAATGTGGCAGCCCGAGAGAGAGCCTGAGAGGAGCGCATTGTCCATAAATGGATTTGTCCCGAGCAACAGGATGTGTGTCTCCCTACCTCGTGTCGTGATTCCTGTCCCTGTAGGGCAGGGACCCCTTCTTGCAGGTCTCTCCTTCTCTGTACCACAGATGCATTTCTGTTGTAAGGGAAATTTTTGTAAATAAAAACTTATATGCCTTAAAGATACCTAAAGGGTTCATATTAAAAATACTCAATAAAACAGAGGGTATTTTTGTAAATAAATAACTACCTGACTTTCTATGTTAGTTTAGCTTCACGTCTATGGTGCAGGGAAGGTATGCCACAGATGAATGTCAGTTTGAAGTCTATGTGGAAGCATTTTCCAGTGCATTATTCATTCTGTTTTCCCTTTATAAAGAGGATCTTTAGAAAAGAGGGTGAACCCCCTTCTCCTGTAATCACACTTAGAACTGGGGGCCTCAGAGGCCATGCATTTTGTCTCTTTTCTAGCAATAGAATTAACAAAACCCTAAATAGCTCGGTTGATTTTTATTTTCCTGCATCAGCTCCAAAAATGTTTGTGTGTTGCAAAACAATTCCTTGACAGACTATTTCTTCTTGTACCTGCCGCCGACTGTTTGGGCTGAGACAGCACCTTGTCGTTGCTTATCCTTTATAGCCTTGCTTTCCTGCTGGAAACACTCTGTTGCTGCTTTCTAGGTTTTCCAGCCCACTGGGTAGTTTGCATTTTGGACTAAATCAAATCTCATTGTGCAAATTTCTATTCATATTTCAAATCTCTTTAGACCCATCTGTGTTACTTCTCTGTCCTCAATGATGTCTGCTGCACCTCCTAATTTAGTACCTGCCAAAAAATGTTATTAACAAAATATGTAAGCCTTGAGTGGCATCATTAATGAAGATGCTAAATAAAACTGGGTATCGCAGACACAGTGGGGCCTTCCCTCAGCTGCCTGTCCTGTTTCTCCTCATTGGACAGTGACCTGCTTTCCATCATCGATCCTTATTCGCTGTCCCCGTTCCTCCATATGCCAGCCAGAGCTCGTTTCCCAGGAATGTTTCAAAGCTGCAGCAAGCTGGGAAGATGCAATATCTATAGGAGTTCTTGAATCAATAGCTTTAATTAATGGTAAAAGTTACTGAGTCTCGGGACTGGGGATTTAGCTCAGTGGCACAAGTGCCCGCCTGGCAAGTGTGAGGTCGTGAGTTTGATCCCCAGTACCAAAAAGAAAAAAAGAAAATTACTGTGTCTCATATGCCAGAGTTTCACTAGGTTCTGCCACCATTATTTTTTAAAACTCTTTTATTTTATTTTTTACCATACTGCGCTGTTTGATTGCGTAAGACAAGAGTAACGCTGCACTTAAATCCAAGAGTCACATTCAAATATATTAAGAGTGCAACCCAACCAGCTGGCTAGTGAAAAAATACATAATGTTTTCTCTATCAACTAAGTTGTACAGGTACCCTATTTTAAAAGTAGACAGTAAGAGAGTCATACAGATTCTAAACAATGGGACCCAGAGTGTATTTATGTGGATTAATTCACCTCTCCAAAGATATATGCATTTTTAAAAGTGAAGAATGTTTTGGCTTGACCGGCACAGGCAGTGTTGCACACCTCACTCTTATCACCAACACAGTTAATCCTTGGCCTTGCAGATACCTAAACAGGACGACCCTAAAAGAGAGCTCTCATCGGGAGAATGTCGTGTCTACAATGAGCCCCAATACCTTTCATCAAACTAACACAAACTACTGCTCTGCCACGCTGACTGAGACATAGCACATTAGGTTTCTTGGAAGACAATTTAGATAACAAGTTCAGAATTTTTAAAACATAGTCCTGGAATTTTCAGATTGTCTTAAAACTCAGAAGAAAAAAACATTCGATTATTTTCATCTTCTTTCCAGTGAACCTTCCATCTTATTTTGTGTATATCCACTAGTTAATTTCCTTTGAATTTAAGGATGCATAAACCAGAAGGTTTATGGGGAACAGAAGAGATGTATAAAGAAATGGCCCATAGGCACATACAGCCTAATACAGTCACTAGACTTGTGTAAAGGCAGACTTTTGCAAAGCAGCATGGAGGCCTCCTGCTTTCTGTTGAGACTGCAGAAACAGGAATATGGCCAGGGTAGTGGAGAAAGCCTAAGGCAGAAGGGGCGTTTTGAGCTAAACCTTGAAAGGCAAAATGTTTTTCTAAACAAAGAAAGGGGTTGTTATGGTTCAGCTATAAACACTCCTCAAAAGTTTCATGTATGCAGAGGTGGGGCTTTTGGAAGGAGAGTGGACCATGGGGGCACTATGCCCATCAGTAGATTAACTCACTGATGAGTTCATAGCTGAGAGTGCTTTAGCAGATGAGGTGTGGTAAGCAGAGGCAGGTCAGTGGCATGTGACCTGGAAAGGCATGTTCTTGTTCCCAACTCCCTTTCTCTGTGCTTCCTGGCTGCCATGGGAAGAGCAGCAATTCTCAGTCCATCGAGCACTTCTGCCTTGGAGCCAGCCAACTTTGGGCTGAACTCATTAGAAACTGTAAGCCAAATAAACCCCTCTCTTTCTTTCTTTTTTTTTTATTTTAAAGATAGTAAAATCCAACAAAACAAGACAGAACAAAGCCAACCAAAACAAAGCAGCAAAATTGATACAGAACTTCAAAGCAGGATACTAGGAAAACAACCATAGCTACTATAGTATATCTTATCGCCACAATAGTTGTCCATTCCATCAGGCATAGCAAAATCAAACCAAAAACAAACCAGAATAAAACCAATCAAAACAGAATGTCAAATAAAGCAAAACAACTAATCAGAATAAAGCAGAACAGTGAGAACAATATTGGATTTCAAAGACAAGATAGAAGGAAATCCCCCATATTTACTATATTGTATACTGTCATCCTCCCAAGAGAGGCTAAGACCACTGGCCCCAGGCCTGCAAAATCAACCAAACAAAACAAGCATTTAGTTGCTTTATGTACCTTAGTTACTATCAACTCAGCCTGTCCTCTGAACCAGTAGGTTGCTTACAGGGGGCAGGAGTTTGGGGGATTGATTCTCAGCCCGTGCACTAGTAGGCTCATGGGAGGTACTATCTAACTTTTCCTGGATTCTGCACGATTTGTGCAGCTTACCAGAAGGACTGGCCAGTTAGCTTATTGTTGGGTCCACCCAGTCTCAGCATGACTGATTCTTGGGGGGGGGCACTGATTTTTGTTTCCAACATCTCTCTTTCTTTAAATTGTGGGTGTTGTGTATTTTGCCCCAGTGGAGAAAAATGAGGGAATAATATACAAGGTGAAGGCAGGCGTGGAGAGGGTGTGATCATCACGTGGTATATGGAGTCATGGCATGGCTAGAGCACAAGGATGATTGATATCATCTGATAAGACTATAGCTTTTAGTGGACCTCAAACCCACCATGCCCTAAACCAAGGCTATAACTCTTACCTCTTCTCCTAAAACAGTTCCTCTCTAAGATTTCCCTAGTTCCATTTCCTAGACTTGGATGATTAAATCATGTGGTAGAGATTGTGCCTGAGATTGAACTCAATCTCCAGGCCCCCTCCTTTCCAAAATCCCAACTCTCTAATGATAAGACTGGTCTTTCTGGTTTCCCCATCAGAAATCTGGGTGTCGCCCATGCTGGATTGTTTCCCTGACCACCTCTTGCCAATCTTTTAATCAGTTCCTTCAGTTCAGCTAAAACACGGTGCTGTGGATTTGCATGTTTCTCACTTCTCCCGCCCTCTGGCTCAAACCATGATCGTCTCTTGGCTAGGTCATTACAGACGCCTCAGGAGTAGGTTTTCTTGCTGCAGTGCTCACTCAGCTCTATGCTGCATCAGAGTTTATTGAAAATTAACCCATTCTCTGTGAAAAAAAATCTTTGAATGACTTAGCATTGTATTGGGAATGAAATCCAACCTCATTGTTATGGTCTAGAGGGCCTGCATGATCAGATGTTTTTACATGGATTTTATTCCCACCCCAATTTAGAGCACTTTGGTATAATTCTGATAGTAACCATCAGAGTTACTGTCAGGTCCTGCAGATGAGAGGCTCATCCTGCATGTGACTGTCCCCATCTCAGTCACAAGGACTTCATAATACTAGTGGTGTCCTCAGTCTGCCCATGCTTCTCACTGACCCATGACAAACTCAGATGTTCTGCAGTCTCCTAGGTTCAGTAACTCACTAACATGGCTCACAGAATTCAAGAAAGTGCTCTATTTACTATTGCAGTTTTACTGCAAAGGGTGCAACTCAGGAATAGCCAGATGAAAGAGTGCATAAGGCAATGACCAGGAGCTTCCTGACCGAACAACTTCCAACCCATCCCCAGAGCCAGGGTGCACCAGCCTCCCTGCACATTGATGTGTTTCCTGTCCAAGAAGTTCCACTGTCCAGAGATTTTCTCTGAGTTCCATTTCCTAAGCTTGGATGTTCCTGAATTTGAGATTGAACTCAGTCTCCAGTTCCCTTCCTTCCCCAAATCCTGGCTTTCTCATAGAACTGGTCTTCCTGGTCATCTGCTTCCGCCCTGAGCTTGTCTAGCTGCCCACCCTAGTCACTTCTTTAGCATAGCGAAGGCTCTCATATCATTTATGACATTCCAAGGGTACAGTCAGGTGTGGTAGGATACACCTGTTATGGTTGATACATTGTGTCAACTTGAGAAGTCTAGAACCTTAATTAAGTAACTCAGCAGCTCTACATCCTGGGGTGAAGAGCACAAGTAGTTACCTGTTCATTGTGTCAATTTGAGAAGGTCAGATGTTTAACTGAGAGACTCAACAGGGAGCCAGGGGTCTAACTCTGTAAATATCCTCATCCTGTGCAAAGGAAGGCAAGGAGATTTGTGGATGCTACACCCACCCTGGGAGGGGGTGGTGTCCTGTGTACTATATAAGGGAGGAGAAGAGGCTTGCTCTGTCTCCCTTTTACTCAGGCTACTTTTGCTTGGCTGCTGCCTTGAAGTACTGCTCCAGTGCCATGCCACCCTGCCTTGGAGCCAGGTGATTGTGGACTGAAACCTCCAAAAACTGTAAGCTAAATAAACCTTTCCTTGCATAATTTTGGGTGTCAGGTGTTTTGTCTCAGCAACGAGTAAAAAGTAACCAAGACAACACCTGTAAATCCTAGCACTCAGGAGGCTGAGGCAGGAGGATCATTGTGTGTTCAAGGCCAGCCTGAACTGCATAGCAAAACCCTGTCTCAAAAACAAACAAACAAACAAACAAACAAAACCCTGTAAGCGTAAAAAAGCTCTGTGTCAAAAACCAGGAATGCAGACCAGCTCTTTTCTAGTCTTCATCTTGTCTCACTCTAGGGCACTGTTACCACCACGATGCCCTTCTCTGGGGCTGTCCCAAGTCCTTCCCTTTCCTCTCTCTTCCCTCTGCTTTCCCTCTGCCCCACCTCTTCCCGTCTAAAGGTCCCCTAATGGAACCTCACCACCTCCCCCTGAGAATAAACTCACTTACTTTCTCAGAGCTCTGATCCCAGCCTGAAATTATTTATTCTGTGTTGGCCTCATGGCTGCATGTGTGAGCTGTCTTCCAGCAATACAGGCTCCTTAGGACGGAGCCCGGAGAGGGCTGCATTTTATTTCCCAGCACATCACCAGGCAGCAAATATTTGCTGTATTAAATGATAAACTGGCAAAAGTAAGAGTGATGAGGCCAGCCGGGCGTGGTGGCACACGCCTTTAATCCCAGCACTTGGGAGACTGAGGTAGGTGGAGCGTTATGAGTTTGAGGCCGGCTTGGGCTACAACGTGAGCACAAGGCCGACCTGAGCTACGTAGTGTGACCCTGCCTCAAAAAACTAGGGCTGGGAGTTTGGTTCAGTGGCTTAAGCACCTGTCTGGCAGGTGTGAGGTTGTGAGTTCAATCCCTGGTGCCACAAAAATAAAATAAAATAAAATAAAATAAAATAAAATAAAATAAAAGAGTGATAAGGCCTGTGAAGATCTTTGATTGCAGGAAAAAAAAATTTTAATTTTATGAGTAAAGTAATATAGGTGGGTCATCAAGTCATAAGTCAGGGATGCTAGGTGTTCGGGGAGTGTGAATACACAGGATGTGTTAGCAGTGTGCCGAGTAGATTAAAGGAATGGGAGGACTGCAGGCAGGAGGCTGCTAGAAGGTTATGACAGCAACCCAAGTACACTTATGTCATCCTGAATGAGGGTAGAAGCAAAAGAGAAATGCTGAAGTATTAAAGAAGGACATTTTTTTTTCATTTGTTGTTTGTTTCGAGACAAGGTCTCATTATGTAGTTCAAACTAGACTTCAACTCACTATGTAGTCCAGGCTGGCCTCCAACTCACAGTGATCCTCCTGCCTCAGCCTCTTGTGTGCTGGGATTATAGGCATGTACCACCATACCTGGAAGAAGAACAATTTTGAGATTTTTCTTTTCAGTGTTCTTTTTTTTTTTTGGTATCAGGAATTGAACTCAGGACCTTGAGCTTGCCAGGCAGGTGCTTGCACTGCTGAGCTATATTCCTGGCCCTCAGTGTTCATTTTTATTTTGAAATACTTTTTCTGCATACTTTTTATATTGACATTTAACCGAAAAGTTGTAAAAATTCTACGAAGAACTCCTGTGTCCCCTCCCTCCAGATTCACTAGTTCTTAGCATTTTGCCTCATTTACTTTATTAGTGTCTCTCCAGATATGTGTGTGTGTGTGCATCTTTGGAGGGTAAATTGGATACATCATGCCCTCTCATTCCAAAGGACCTCAGTGTAGATTCTGGAGGACCTTACACTGACGAAGTGCAAAATCAGGAATTTAACCTGGACACGATACTATATCCAGGGTCCTCATCAGGGTTCTGACTCAGGATCAGGCACTATGATGCATTGTGCTGTCTCGCTAGCTTCCTCCTTCTATCTGGAAGGCTTCCTCTGTCTTTCTTTGATTTTATGGCCCTAGTATTTTTGAAATGTACAGGCCAGTTACCCTGCACGGTGTCCCTCAGTTAGGACTCACGTGTCAGGGTCACTTTTGGCGAGAACGCTACATTAATGGTCTTGCAGCCTCAGCATTAGCCAAGTGACCTCCATACCACTTTGTCACCTTCCTGGTGGTGTGAGCTTGGATGGCTTGCTTGAGGTGACACCTACCAGGTTTCGCCCCTGTGAGACTGTTGTTCTTCCTTTCGTAATGAATGAACAATCTAGGCAGAGACATTGTGCATTTATAGAAATGCTTTATCACCATCAGTATTTAATCCAGAGTTTTGTTCTTTGGCGTTCTACTGTAAGCTAGAGCGATTACTTTTTTCTGTTTACTTACTATGGACTCTTTTTTTTTTTTTTTATGAAGTGAATTATAATCCATTATTGTCAATACCTGAACTTCCCCAGTTCATTCAGTGAGAGACACTACAAATGGATTACCGTGTCACCCTTCAACATGACTGATCATTTTTAAGCTCTTCCTTTCTGGCATCGTAACGCATACTTTTCCTGCTTGGTCTTGCAGTAGCCAGTTCCTCAGAGACCCAGGGAGAGCTAATTGTTCACATCGCTCCTGAGCTTTTGTTGTTTGTTGGGCCATTTCTTCAGCCAAATTTTGACTCATGGAGTGAAGGAGATCTAGTTGAGGAAACTACAATAATGGTCACAACACTGACCAACAATCCCACCACACCCCAAACTGGAAATCATCCTAGAAGGACTGTCCAGCCATTTCCAAGATGTATGTTAAGATGTTGGGTTTTTTTGTTTTTGCAGTACTGGGGATTGAACCCAAGGCCATCACACTGAATTACATCCTTGGTCCTTTTTTATTCTTATTAATCTATTTTTAATTTTTTTCCAACTTTTATTTTCATTTTTTATTAGTGCATGTTTGACAGGGTCTCACTATGTCACTAACTTGCCTCAGTTGGGCTCAATTTCAAAATTCTCCCACCTCAGTCCCTGCCAAATGCTAGGACTATAGGCAGGTACCACTAACACCTGGCATAAGATGTGTTTTTAAAACACATTCTTATTGAATGTCTTATTTGAATACATTCTCATTGTGAAAGACTTAAACAAGACAGTAATTGATGAAAATATGAGATCACTACTTTATTTCTTTGCAATGTTTAAGTGTTTGTTGTTGTTGTTGTTGTTGTTTTGAGACAGGGCCTCCCTATGCAGTTCAGGCTGATCTTGAACTCACTTTGTAGCCTAGGCTGGCCTCAAACTCATGGTGATCCTCCTTCCTCAGCCTCCCCCCAAGTGCTGAGATTACAGGTGTGCTCCAGCAATCTGTAAGTGTTGTCAGCACTTTTAAACTGCTTAGATTGGCTTTCCAACTTTTGCTCAGCTTCTAAAACTTTTGCAGGCTGGGTGCCACACGAAGCAAGGCAGCAGGTGGCATCTTGCCCTCTCACAGCTACAATGCCAGGTGGCATTGAGTGGTGCCAGGACCTGTCTGGGGACTTTCTGGACTAGTCTTGCAGATTATTCAGCATTATCTGGAAGGAAACTGGTGCTGACCCAGTATCAACAGAGGGGAAAGCACTGAACAATCTTCATTGTTTGAGTGGTGCAAAGTTGGCATCTGAGATGGAGGAGATCAAGTTGGGACACCAGAGAGAGACAGAGCCCATTCCCAGTGAAGCGTAGGACTCTTGGGAGTGGAGGTAGTAGTGTCTTTCCCTCTCTGCCCCTTGGGTAGAACAGCTCCTTTTCCAGACAGGATGCCATTCACTCACAACGCACATACCCGCACGCACACATTTTCTACTTTAAAACCTGTGTGGTAGCATATGCTTGCAATTCCAGCACTCTGGGAGGCTGAGGCAGAATTGCAAATTTGAGCCCTTCCTGAGTAATTAAGACCCTGTCAAAAAAAAAGAAAAAAAATCTGGGATGTAGCTCAGTGAGAAGGCCGTGTTCAAGCACCCCCAGTCCCACAAAATAATCAAGCAATTAATCCGGCCAGTTGCCACTGATGACCACATGTTGGCCCCAGTTTCTTTTCCACTCCTGCCTGCAGACAAAGATGTGCTGGATAACAGCGGAACTTTTGCTGGCGCTGTTTTGAGGCTTCCTCCTAATTCTCCTCTCAGAGCTAGATTTAGGGGGCAGAGCAACCATGTTGATGTCTGGTCAGAAGCGAGCGTCTGCGGCAGCTGGGACCGGGGAAAACCGAGCAGCAGCCCGGGTTTGGATCTGCTGAGTGGGGTGAGCTCAGGGCTGCGCATGCTTGTAGAGGAGGTCCTGTGGGCCTTCAAGGACAGTGTCCCCCGTTGCTGTTGAGGTGACTCAGTCCTAGCATTCATTTTGAACGTTAGAGGGGCTGGCGGAAGCAGCCTGAGGGGCGGGTTGCTGCGCGTCTGGTATCCGGGTGCTTCTGAGAGTGACCGCCTCTGCCCTTGTCTGGGTGACGTTTGAGGGTGCGCTCTGGGAGGAAAATCACCACATGCTCAGTTTCCACACCTACACCCTCGGGAGGACCCCGTTTAAGGACGTGGCCGATGTTGGATGGTGAAGTGATAAAAGCCAAGTACAGGATGGGCTCGGCAGGGCACCTCTGCGCCAGCTGAAGTGTGATTGGGTGGTCAGTGCCAGAGAGAGCATAGTAACCGCCGGGATCGCTGAGTGGCTCATACTGCTTCACAGGGTTTTTCAGAGCCAGTGACAGAAGCTGGGATGTTTTAATTCAGGAATACGGAAACTTTTCTCAAAAAGGTGCAACACCTGCAATCCCATTACTCAGGAGGCTGAGGCAGGAGGATCGCTGTGAATTTGAGGCCAGTCTGGGCTACATAGTGGGTTCAAGGCCAGCCAGAACTACATTGTAAGACCCTATCTCAAAAAACAAAACAAAATAAATAATGTCTTTCCATTTATCATAAAAGAAAAATATATTTAATATAAAAATTTAGAAAACGCAAACTAAAAAAAAAAATTCACCAACAGTTCTACATTCTATAAAGAATGACTGGAAGTAGGTTGGATCACATACTTCCTTTGTTTTTCCTGTGCTTAAACACACATTTTATTAAAAATGGGTGTATAGCGTATATATTTTGAAACTACTTTTCACTGAGCTACTTTTTCTTTCATCATTCTGTGTTAATGTACAATATCATTTTTGTTAACCAGTTTTTCAACTACCAAACTCATAGACTCTTGTTTTAATAATTTCAAAGTATAAGTAAAGCATAAAAGTATTTCTTCTCATCTCTATCAATTTCTCTCCCCTGAACTCTAAGACTTTTCTTATTGTTCTTTCTAGAAACTTTCTATGTGTACAAACTTTTGCATGTGTGTATATTCTCTGTCTTTCTCATGAATGGTCTTTAATTAATGTACCACAAGATAGTCAATAGAATCTGTTCGATGGAAATTTAGGGTTTTTCCAAATGTTCACTGTACTGAATATCCTTGTAGTTAAATCTTTATACATGACTTTGATTATTTTCTTAGGCTAGCTTCCAAAAAATGAATTACTAGAATAAAAGACGTGCACCGTTTGAAGGCTAGTGATACACACTGCCATTTACCCTTTGCAAAGTGGATGCTAACTTCACATTCTCACCTGTAGGCAGCACTGGAGTCTAGAAAACGTCCCACACCGAACTGGAAGCCACATCTGGGCAGGGGACAGTCCAGCAGTTAGATCCCGCTAGCTAATGTGGTGGTCACACGTTGTGGCTAGACCAGATTGAGAATGCCACGCGTGAAAGATGCGAACCAAATTCCTAAGACTTGGTACAGAAAAAAACAGTGTAAAGTATCTCATTAATAGTTTTTCGAAATGATATTTTGAGTCTGTTACATTACATGAAACACATTATTAAAATTAACTTTGCTTATTTCTTTTCATTCTTTAAATGTGGCTGCTACATAGTTTTATTGCCCACGTGGCCTGCCTTCTAGTTCTGTTGGTGTCGTCTCAGAGGAGGCCCATGCTGTGCTCCTCCAGCAGATAAAACCCACCAGCTGGGCTGCACGCGGCCCTCCTGCTGTGCCCAGCGCGCCCAGAGCCAATCAGCACGCGGGGCGGATCCCCTGGCAGAGCCCATGGGGTGAGGACTGTGGTCTGTCTTAAAGTCGCGTAATTCATAATTTGTTAGTTGACTGGCTGGAATGTGAAAGAAGTCTCTGCTGAGTTTGACATCACGCCCCTGTCAAACGCAGCGTGTGCCCAGTACCGGTGTGGATGGAGCCCTCAGCGGAGAGCTGGTGCACGGGTGGGCGTGCGTCACCTCTCTGTGCCTCAGGCTTTTCCTTTCTGTGGAGCAAAGACGATGGATGTGGCACGCATGGTTTTAGACACTGGAGAGGAGGAAGTGTATCAGGGTGGCGCTGGGACCATGGCTTCAGGAACCTGGCTCTTCATTCACCCACTCCCAGTCCTGACCCCCGTCTCTGCCTCCTCATTAACCTGCGGTCCCTTCTGCTGGTCTCTGCAGCACAGACTGACTGCCGTGCGGCCCGCCGGGCATGCATCACCGAAGCCTTCGCAGGGAGGCTCGTTCCTCCGCCCCCACCCACTGCCAGTCACTCAGGGTGGAAGCGAAGGGCAGATCAGTGGGAAGGACGGGCCCTCGAGGCAGGTGCATGAATTTTGCTCTATTTCTGCTTTATTGTTGATTCACCTCTTGTTCTCTGAGTCACGTTTTCACTGGACTCAACTTTACAGTTAAAAACATAACAAAAACAAAGGGTTAAGAAAATATAAAGTAGCCAGCATAATGGTACATGCCTGGACTCCCAGCATACCGAGTCCAGCTTGGGTGATTTAGGTTTCACTTGATTTAGTGAAACCCTGCCTCAAGGGAAAGAAAACTATGTGAGGCTCATTTGAGTGCTTGATTACTTAGAACATGGCCAGAACTTTTGCTTTGTTTTTGTTACAGTTAAGTGACTTTTGTGAGGAAGGTATCTGGGTAGAAGGAATTAAGGTGAAGATCTCTGTTTCAATTGTCATTATTGTGTCTTTTTATGTGTTAATTTTGTTTCTGCAATGCTCCTTTATTATGTGGGAATAATGTGTGTAGCTCTTTGGAACTCCCCGATATTAATTTTTAAAAAATTGGATGACATTAATTGGGCACAGTGGTGCAGGCTTAATCCTAGCACTCTGGCAGGCTAAGGCAGAAGGGTCACAAGTCTGAGCCCAACTTGCACAATTTAATGAACCCTGTTTCAAAAAAAAAAAACATAGTAAAATTGAAAAGAGCTGGAGATGTACCTTAATATAGAGGTCCTGGGTTCAATATCCAGTACTTAAAAAACTACACAACTCTAAATTAAAGAGCTGATATAACCTTTTAACCAAAAAAGTGAGTTTTCTGAGAATGAATTTCCCCCCATAGACTTGAAGAGTAATGGGAAACATCCCTTTTTTGGGCACCAGGGATTGAACCCAGGGCCTTCATACTGAGTTGCATTCCCAGCCCTTTTCCTACTTTTTATTTTGAGACACTGAGTTGCTTAACTGCCCAGGATAAGCTTAAACCTGTGATCTTCCTGCCTCATCCTGCTCCCCTGTTTTAGTTACCTTTTTTGCTGAATGAAAATACCTGACTCCCAAAGTTAAAGGAGGAAAGGTTTATTTAGCTCACAGTCTGTAGAGGTTTAGGTCCATAGTAGGCTGGCTCCAAGGCAGGGTGGCATGGAAGAGGAGGAAGTTCATGATGGGCAGTAGGTAGCAAAGCAACATGGGAGGATCTCAGTTCTTTCCATCCTTTATATCTTATCCAGGCTACTTAGGGCAAGGAGGCACTCACTCATTCCTGGCACCCTTGATCCTGGCATTGCACCATGAATCAAGCCCAGTGTCACACACTCTAGATCCAGCCACCTCTGAAAAAGCACCACCTGTGACTGCATGACACTTTGGGGCCACAAGCTGTAACACCCACCATGTCCAGTTGGGAAATACCATATTGATACAGAATATGAACTGAAAGCCAAAGGAGTACCATCTTTGTTCATTACTGTTGAAGAACTAGATGAGTTTGAATAAATATCCTATAAGCCTTGTTTTTCCATCTGTGAATGACAGTGACTTCTTCTTATGTCATGGTCCCCTAAACACTGCAAAAAAAGCAATACATTAATGCAAAAGGAATGCATTCTTTATTGAGAGGCAGTAGACTTGAGGGACACTTGAGATTCTTTCTGGACTTCAAATTCTGTGATTATAAATAATACAATGCTTTTAGTCTTTGCAGTCACTGTATTTAAATACAGTGGTAAACTCTAATGACTTCTTCCAGATTATAGAAAACTGGACTATAGTGTTTGTTAATACAGACTTTCAGAGCAATTATAGTCTATCTTCATATCCAGAGCATCTATTCTTAAGGACTTTTTCCTGCCTCTCTCAAGGTTCTGCTACTCAAATATAAAATATAAACAAATGTAAAGATTTTTCAATAGTACTGTGGGTTGAATGAGATTGAACAACCTTCCATGAGTCTTGGGTGAGCCTCAGACACCAGAAATTGAAAACCATCTTTGGATTAAAGGAATTGTTAGAGCTTTGGGAATGAAACAATTTCTTCCCTTCTCAACAGCAGGATGGAGCCAACATCTATGGAATGAAAGATTCCTGATAAGAACACTACCAAGTAATGAATATTATAGTATAAAACACAGCCACCATTATCATGAAAAGAAAAGGCTTATCCACTACATTTTTTAATTTTCAGATTAATTTTTCTACAAAAGCAGTACTTTCCAACCTCATTTGCTTTCCAAATATTTAAATCATTATCAGACTAAAAGCAAAGCAGAAAACTGAGTATAAGCTGAACGTATAAGTTGAAAGTTTGTTTATCTAGCTCTCAGCCCATACATGGCCGTAGGTAAGGTCTCATTAATGACAACAACCCAAGTGCCTCCCATTCTTGACTTTTCGAGCTCACTGGGATGCCCAGGACCTGACACCTCCCACTGTCGCCATCCCAGGAGGTCATTAGAGTGTGTGACCCCCACAATCCCACCTGGGTCTGTGGGCTTGGCAAAAGCCACTGCATCTGATGCTTTCCTTCCTTGGGCACCAGAGTCCATCCTGGGGTTCCACTGAGGGCTGCCCTGATCCTTGGGCCAAGTGCAGGATCTCTTGGTGAATTCTGCCAATGACACTTGATGCTGTCTGGCGCCAAAGTCGACTATCCCACTTTTCTGCACATGCTGTTAGAATAGTCCTGAAGCCATGTCATGTGTGCCTTGGTGTTTGGCAAGTGTCTGGAGAGACAGCTCTTTGGGACTTTTACTTACTGACTTCCTGCTTTCTCTGAATGCAATATGAAGGACCTGAAGCAGGTAGGCAGACAGAACGATCCAGGCCAAGAACCAACTCCTGCTCCTCTGAGGGCTGCCACTCTCCTCTGAAACCCAGGACTGCATCCTAGGACTGGATCTATGTTTTCTTGACCTAAGTGGCCTTCTTGGAGGCTTCAGTAGTTCCCTCCAGGGCTATTTCTATTTTTTAAGGTCTCCCCAATAATTCATCAACAAACTTGGCCTCTGGCAGTGACATATTTCAAACATAGGCTAAGACCTCTACTAAGTAAGGATTCTCTTTTCTTTTCCCCTCCTCTCCCTTCCTGTTGTCTCCCCTTTTCTCTTCTTTTCTTGCAGTACTAGAGATTGAATCCAGGGCCCTTATACTGA
>RJWM01037041.1:0-17732 GCA_004363535.1 Dasyprocta punctata
TAGGAAATTAACACTAATTAATATATTGCATATTGTTATCTTAGAAATAGTTGTTCAGGTTACAAGATTTAGGCACAAAGAAATCAAACAATCAAACAATGAAACCACAATCTGTTCTTTTGGATGAACTAACAGAGATTAGTAGTATAGCTATCTATCTTGTATATATATATACATACACACACATATGTATGTATACCTATATACATATAATCTATTCCCTGCTTCCTTCTCTCCTTTCCCCTATCCCAGTTATTCTTTTCTTTTGAGAACTTTCTTTCCCTTTCATTATCACAATATCTATTGTACATTTTGGATCTTATTACTCTTTCAGTTTTTTCTTTTTTTTACACTAGGGAGACAATGCGATATTTACAAATCTGAGTTTAATTTATTTCACTTATGAGTATGGTCTCAAGTTGCCTCCATTTACCTATAAAACCTCAAGATTATCCTTCTTTATAGCCAAGTAATATTCCATTGTATAAAAACACCACATCTTTTTTATCCATTCCATGATTGATAGGCTTTTGGGTTATTTCCAAGATTCAGCTATTACAAATTGTGCTGCTATAAACGTGGGTGCAGATCTATTGCTGTAGTGTGATGTAAGAGAAGGTAGCTGTATAACTACCTTAACTATCTTGCACGTATGCATATTTTCCCCTTTACCCATCTTCCTTTCCCCCATCACAGTTTGTCCCTTTCCTTGAACAGTTTCCTTCTAAGTCACAGTATCTATTGTACACTTTTTTTTACTTTAAAGAGAAGAAAGATAAAACAGAAAAATCAAGATGCAAGTACACCTCAAAAACAATAAAAAAAAAAAAGCAAAATGACAGCAAGAACACCAAAAAAACGACAACAGCTATATAGGTTTTCAAAACAAGATGATAGTAATTTAACAATGTTTGTTATACTGCATTAGGTTATCTTCAAAATAGTTGCTCAGGTTACCACAAACAGGAATAAAACAAGACAGTAAAATGAAACAAAACATTGGATTTCAAAAACAAGGCAGGAGGAAATCCCCCACAGTTGCCACAATGTGCATTGCCATCCTCCAAATAGATGCCCAAACCACCAGCCCCAAGCCTGCAAAGTCAATTAAACACTTAAGGATCAAGCTATTCCTTTCACCTCAGCTGCTGTCTTACCCTGAGTTCTCCAAATCAGCCAGTTGCTTCGGGGTTGGGGTGGGTTGCTCTTCATGGTTCCCAGCCCACGCACAGGCTGGTTCACAGGAGGCCGTGCTTTGTCTTCTTGTTGAGTAGTCTCCTCTCAATCTCTATGATGGAGCCTCGTTCATGGGAGGGCGTGCTTTGCTTTTTCTCTGTAGTATAATTTCATGTCGGTGATTACGAGGCCCCAGCCTTCCCTTTGTTGCCCAGAATTGCTTTTGCTATTCTAGGTCCCTTCTGGTTTGAAATGAATTTTCGGATTGTTTTCTCTAATTCTGTGAGATATGCTGTTGGTACTTCACTGGGATTGCATTAAATTGGTATAAGAATTTTGGAAATATGGCCATTCTAACTTTATTCATGCTTTCTATCCAAGAACAAGAAATAGCTTTCCATTTATTGATATCTTCTTCTATATCTTTTTAACAGGGTACTGTAGTTTTCAATGTAAAGATTATTTAGTTCCTTTGCCAGATTGATTCTGAAGTACTTCAATTTTTTGGATGCTATTGTGAAGGGTATTGTTTCCCTAATTTCTTTCTCAGTGAGTTTGTTATTTGTGTACAGGAATGCTATTGACCAGTGTTGACTTTGTATCCAGATATGCTACTGAATTTAGTTATTAAATCTAGAAGTCGTTTGGAAGAGTTCTGTGGTTTTCTATGTAGAGTATCATGTCATCCACAGATAATAATAATTTAACTCTTTCCTTTTCTATCTTTATTAATATTATTTCTTTCTCTTGCCTAATTGCTTTGGCTGTTTCCAGAACTATGTTGAATAATTTGGGACAGTGGACATTTTGTCTTCTTCCTGATTTCACAGTGAAAGATTCAAGTTTTTTGACCATTTAGTATGATGTTTATTTGTCATAGATGAATTTCATCATATTGAGATGAAGACCATCTATTCCAATTTTCTGTAGGGTTTTTTTTTTTTTTGCCATGAATGGATATTGAACTTTGCCAAATGCTCTTTCCTCATCTATTGAGATGATCGTGTGGTTTTTTTTTTACTCTGTTTATATGATATATTACATTTATTGACTTTTGTATGTTGGTCCATCCCTGAATCACTGGGGTGAATCCTACTTGGTCAGGATGTATAATCTTCTTGATGATTTGCAGCACTATGTTTGCTAGTAACTTATTGAGGATTTTTGCACCTATGTTCATTAGGAAGATTGGCTTGTCATTCTCTGTTTTGGTTGGATCCTTCTCTGGTTTTGGTATCAAGGTAATACATGCTTCCAGGAATGAGTTTGAGAGTATAGCTAACTTTTCAATTTCATAAAAGTGTGAGGAGTAGGGGATTAGATATGTAAATTTCTTTTTTTTTAATTTAAGAGAAAAAAGACACAGAAAAGAAAGACAAAAAGTAAAAGAGACAAACAAATGACAATAGCAAATCCAAAACAGTAACATTATAGGTTTACAAAACAAGAAGATAGGAACTTGACAATGGTTGCAATATTGTGTATTGTTACCTTCAACAGTGTTGTGTACATTAACAGATATAGACATGTAAAATGGATCTAATCATATGAGTAGTAACCATTCTTTCTCAATAACTAATACATTCAGCAGTATAGTCATTTTAGTTATCTTACATATACAAATATACAGATTTATGTCTTTTTCCTTTTCCCTTTTCTTTCTTCCTTTTCCTTTTCCCAATTACTATTGCTCTTTGAGCAGTTTCTTACCCTTACACTGCATTTATTGTACATTTTGGATCATATATACTGTTTCAGTTTCTTACACTAGGGAGACAATATGGTATTTACACATGTGAGTTTGATTTATCTCACTTATGAAGATGTTCTCAAGTTGTATCCATTTACTTATAAAAGTCTTGATGCAATCTTTCTTGATAGCTGAGTAGTACTCCATTATATAAAAATACCACATCTTTTTTTATCCATTCCTTGATTGATGGGTTGTTTCCAAGATTTGGCTATTACAAATTGTGTTGCTATAAACAGGGGTGCACAAATATCACTGTGGTATGATGTTTTCCGTTCTTCTGGGAAAATGCCCAGAAGCAGGACAGCTAGGTCAAATGGGATCTCTGATCCTAGCTTCTTGAGGAATCTCCGCACTGATTTCCACAGTGGTTGCATCAGCCTACACTCCCACCAACGGTGGAGAAGAGTTCCTTTTTCCCCATAGCCCCTCCAGCATTTGTTATTGGTTGATTATTTTAATTTTGGCCATTCTTTCTGGAGTGAGATGGAATCTTAGTGTTGTATTAATTTGCATTTTCCAAATGACCACTGATGCTGAACATTTTTTGATATATTTATTTGCCATTTGTATTTCTTCATCTGAGAATTGTGTGTTCATCTCAGATGCCCATTGTTGGATTGGGTCCTTGAATTTTGTGGGCCTGATTTCTTTTAATTCTTTATATGCTTTAGATAGAAGCCCTTTGTCTGATGGACAATTGGATAAGATATTTTCCAAGTTTGTGGGTTTTCTTTTCACTCCATTGGAGATTTCTTTTGACATGCAAAAACTTTTTAATAAGCCGAGATCCCAGTTGTTGATTCTGGGAAGTGTTTCCCATGCAATTTGACTTTTATTCATGAACTCTCTGCCTACTCCTAAGTCATTAAGATTTTTACCTACATTATCTTCCACCAAATTTAGTGTCTCTGTTTTAGTAATCAGATCTTTGATCCATTTTGACTTTATTTTAGTGCATGGTGATAGTCATGGATCTAGTTTTAGTTTACGGCGTATAGAAAGCCAGTTTTTCCAGCACCATTTGTTAAAGAGGCTATCTTTCTTCCAATGTACATGTTTGGCCCCTTTGTCAAAGATGAGGTGGCTGAGTGTGTTTGTAGTTGTGGCTGTATCTTCTAATCTATTCCATTGATCTTCAGGTCTGTTTTGAGTCCAGTATCATGCTGATTTTATCACAGTAGCTTTGTAATAAAGTTTCAAGTCAGGGATTGTGATGCCTCCTGCCTTACCTTTGTTGCCCAGAATTGCCATTGCTATTCTAGGTCTTTTTTGGTTCCAGATGAATTTCAGGAATGATTTATCTAGCTCTGTGAGGTATGCAAGTGGTATTTTGATTGGGATTGCCTTAAACCTGTATAACAATTTTGGGAGAATGGCCATTTTCTCAATGTTTGTTCTTCTTATCCATGAACAGGGAATATCTTTCCATTTTCTGAAAGCCTCTTCAATTTTCTTTTTCAGAGTAATGTGATTTTCACTGTATAGATCTTTTACTTCCTTTGTTAGATTGATTCCTAAGTACTTCATTTTTTTGGATGCTACAGTGAAGTGTGTGGTTTTCCTTATTTTTCTCTCAGTGAGTTTGTTGTTTGTGTACAGAAATGCTATTGATTTTTGAGTGTTGACCTTTTATCCAGCAACATTACTGAACTTGGTTATTACATCTAGAAGTCTTTTAATGGATTTTTGGATGTCTTCTATGTAGAATATCATATCATCTGCAAATAATAATAATTTTACTTCTTCCTTTCCTATCCTTATTCCCTTTATTTCTTTCTCTTGTCTAATTGCTCTAGCTAATATTTCCAGAATTATATTGAATAGGAGTGGTAATAATGGACATTCTTGTCTTGTTCCTGATTTTAGGTTGAAAGTTTTCAGTTTTTCTACATTTAGTAAGATGTTGATTGTTGGCTTATGATATATGGCTCTTATCAAGTTGAGGTACATCTATTCTGATTTTCCGTAGGATTTTTATCATGTATGGGTGTTGGATTTTGTCGAAAGCTTTTTCTGCATCTATTGAGATGATCATGTGATTCTTGTCCTTGGCCTTGTGGACATGGTATATTACATTTATTGATTTGTGTATGTTGAATCATCCCTGCATTCCTGGGAAGAATCCCACTTGACTATAGTGTATAGTCTTCCTGATAACTTGCTGTATTCTATTTGCCAGTGTTTTATTGAGGATTCTTGAATCTATGTTCATTAGGGAGATCGGCCTATAATTTTCTCTTTTGGTTGGGTCTTTCTCTGGTTTTGGTATTAGGGTAATACTTGCTTCCAGGAATGAATTAGGGAGACTTGCTTCCCTTTCAATTTCATTGAAGAGTTTGAGGAGTGTTGGCATTAATTCTTCCCTAATTTCTTGTAGAATTCAACAGTGAATCCATCAGGACCTGTGCTTTTCTTTGATGGTAAAGTTCTACTTACATTTTCAATTTCATTAGCTGAAATTGGATTATTCAGCAGTTTTACATCTTCTTGATTCAGCTTTGGTAATTCATAGGTTTCTAGGAATCTGTCCATTTCTTCTGTGTTATTGAACCTATGGGAGTAAATGTTTTTGAAGTAGGTATTGATGATCTTCTATGTTTCCACAGGGTCTGTAGTGATTTCACCCTTTTCATTCTTTATTGCATGAATCTGAGTTTTTTCTTTCTTCTTTTTGATAAGGTTGGTTAGGGGTTTATCAATTTTATTTACTCTTTCAAAGAACCAACTTTTCAATTCATTAATTCTTTGTATTGTTTTCTTAGTTTCAATTGCATTAATTTCTGCTCTGATCTTTATAATTTCCTCCCTTCTTTGGGCTTTGAACTTGACTTGTTTTTCTTTTCCTAGAAGTTCGAGGTGCAGCATTAGGTTGTTTATGTGTGTTCTTTCCATTTTTCTGATGTTGAAGTTTAGTGCTATAAATTTCCCTCTGAGGATTGCTTTCATTGTGCCCCACAGGTTCTGGTAATTTTTATTTGCATTTTCACTCAATTGTAGATATTATTTAATTTCTTCTTTAATTTCTTCTGTGACCCATTGAATGTTTAGGAGAGTATTATTTAATTTCCATGTGTTTGTGGGGTTCTTGTGGGGGTTCATTTTTTGTCGTTAATTTCCAATTTTATTGCACTATGGTTAGATAATATGCATGAAATTATTTCAGTTTCTTTGCATTTACTTAAGCATGTTCTGAGGACCCGTATATGATCTATTTTAGAGAATGACCCATGCAGCTGAGAAGAATGTATATTCTGATGTTGATGGGTGGAGCACTCGGTACATCTACTAGGTCCATTTGTTCACAAGCTTGATTCAGTTCTGTTATTTCTTTGCTGATTTTTTTTTCATTGATCTGTCTCTCTGTGACAGTAGGGCATTAAGGTCCCCTGTTATAACTGTATTATTGTTTATTTGGTTTTCCATGTCTATTAAGAATTTGTCTTACATAGTTGGGTGCTCCCATATTCGGTGCATGTATATTTATGATTGTAATCTCTTTCTCTTGAAGTTTTCCCCTAACAAGTATGTAGTGACCTTCTTTGTCTCTTTTGATCATTCTCGGTTTGAAGTTCACATTGTCTGCAAACGTAATAGCTACCTCTGCTTTTTGCTGGGTTCCTGTTGCATGGAATATTATTTTCCATCCTTTGATTTTTAGTCTGTGAGTTTCCTTTCGAGTGAAATGTGTTTCTTGTACACAGCATGTTGTTGGATTTTGTTTCTTAACCCACTCTGCCCATCTATTTCTTTTTATTGGTGAGTTGAGACCATTTACATTGATTGATATAACTGATATGTACTAATTCTTCCCTGTCATATCTTTCTGTTGTTGGTTTTCTACATTTTCTGTTCGTTTGCCCTGCTTAGTGGTTTCCTTTCATTGTTGTTCTTCAGATTGTAGCTATCTTTGTCTTTTTCTAGAGTGTCTTTCAGTACTCTTTGTAGTGTTGGTTTGGTGGCCATAAATTTCTTCAATTGTTCTTTGTCATGGAAGTATCTTATTTCTCCATTAATTTTTAAAGATAATTTTGCAGGATACATCTATCTAGGTTGAAAGTTGTTTTCTTTCAGGATTTAAAATACTTCACTCCAAGCTCTTCTTGACTTAAAGGTTTGTGTTGAGAAGTCTGCTGTGATTCAGATAGGCTTTCCTTTATAGGTGATCTGTTTCTCTTCTCTGACAACTTTTACTATTTTGCTCTTGTGCTGTATTTCTGATACCCTAATTACTATGTATCTGGGTGAAGATTTATTTTCATTATGGTTAATTGGAGTTCTGTATGCCTCACTTACCTGTATATCAGATTCTCTTCCTATGTTTGGAAAATTTTCTGCTATTACTTCTGTAAATAGTCTTTGCAGGTCATTAGTATTGACCCCTGCTTTTTCATTGATGCCTATTAATCTTATGCTATTTCTCTTGGCATCATCTTGCAACTGTTGAATTGTTGTTTCCTGGTTGCTAGTTATTTTTAAGACATCTTTTCTTTCGTGATTGTAAGCTTCCATGCTGTCTTCAAGGTCTGAGACTCTATCTTCAGCTTTATTCCAGTGATTTTGCCAACTTTCCACAGAATGTTTAATTTCCTCAATTTCCCTTTGAATTTGTTTCATGCATTCTATTTGTGTCTCATTTTGTTCATTCAAAGTTTCCATTATTTTCTTATGTTCTTATATTTTTTTATCTTGCTCTTCTTTAGATACACACAACATTTCTTTCATAATGACTGTCATTTCATTTTTTAGCTGAGAGATTATTTCTGATTTGAGTTCCTCTATAGCTTCATGGAGTTGTTTCTTTACTTCATTTGCTATCATTTCAGAAAGTTCAGTTGTGTGGCTCTCAGTGTCTTCCATTTCAGTGTCTTTTGGGTTTGTTCTCAGTGGGCCAGGGCATTGAGACTGTCTCTTGCTCTTTCATTTTGTCATTTTCTTCTGGGACCTGTGTGGCTGGGCAGGCAACCTCCTGATGGATTGCAGTGGAACACTATGTTGGGTAGAGCTTCAATCCTCAAATATCTGGCTAGCCGGGGCATACCCCAGATTATGGCACTGGACGCTTGTGTTCTGTGGTCTGTGAGGCTGGTCATGTGTTCCCCTGATGTACTTTGTTGGATTACTCTGGGATGCTGGGTTGGACAAAGTTTGTATCCTCCCTGCAGCTAGCAGGATCACATCTCTGGAGCCTGTTGCCAGGGCCTAGAACCTGACTGTGTAGCATTCAGAACCTCCACAACCCATATGGCTAGCAGAGATGCACTCCTGGTGTGTGGTGCTGGACCTTCAGCCTGGCTAGGTGGAGTTTGGAATCTCCAGGACCCAGGTGGCTAGGTGGGGTGCACCCTGGAGTGTGGCACCACCAGGATCTTGCAACTGGCTGCAAGGAGTTCAGAGCCTCTGGAGCATGGAGCAACCCCGGGCATATCCCTGGCATATAGTGCCAGGGTCTTGCTCCTGGCTGGGCAGAGTTTGCAACCTCTAGGACCTGCCACATAGCCACACTCCTGAACAATGGAGCTCATGCCTTGTGCTCTAATGGGCAGAGCTCAAATTCTCCAAGGCCCCACATCTATGCTGGCCTCTCCCTGATGAGCAGTTCTGGGGCTCTAGGCTGGGCTGGGCTCAGTACCTCTGTGTCCTGTGAGGCTGGCTGGGCATTAACCTGATGGATTGCACTGGGATGCTGGGCTGGGCAGAGCTTGATCCTCTGTGCAGCTAGTGAGGGCTCATTCCTGCAGTGTGTTGCTGGACCTTCCACCTTACTGGGTGGGGGTTGGAATCTCTGGGACCCAGGTGGCTAGGCAGAGTGCACCCCGGGGTGTGGCACCACCAGGACCTTAAGTCTGGCTGCAAGGAGTTCAGAGCCTCTGGAGCACAGGGCAAACCTAGACGTGTCCCAGGGATATAGTGCCAGGGCCTTGCTCCAGATATGTAAATTTTTTGTAGGATCTGGGCATTTCTTTGTTGGTAGGTTTTCAATTGTGTCTTAAATTTCATTGACTGACGTTTGATTATTTAGAATTTTTATATCTTCTTGATTCAGTTTTGGTATTTCATGTGCATCTGAGAATCTGTCCCTTTCTTCTGTTTTCCATCTTATTAGAACACAGGTTCTGAGAGTAGGTATTGATGATCTTCTGAATTTCTTCAGAATTTGTTGTGATTTCACCCTTTTCATTTCTAATTGCATAGAGTTGAGTCTTTTCTTTCCTTTTTTTTTTTTATAAAGTTAGCTAAGGAGTTGTCAATTTTATTTACTTTTTCATGAAACATACTTTTTGGTTCTTTGTATTGTTTTCTTAATCTCAATTGCATTAATTTCTGCTGCAATCTTTTTAATTTCCTCTCTCATATGATATTTGGACTTGACTTGCTCTTCTGTTTCTAGAAATTTGAGGTTCTACATTAGGTTATTTATTTGAGTTTGTTCTATTTTATTGATGTGGAATTTACTGCTGTAAGTTTCTCTCATAGGATTGCTTTCATTGTGTTCCATAAATTCTGGTATGTTGTACTGGCATTATCTTTTAATTGTAGGTACTGTTTAACTTCTTCTTTGATTTCATCTGTGGCCCACTGGTTGTTCAGGAGGGTGTTATTTAATATCCATTGTTTATGAAGTTTTTGTGGTCTCTTTTTCCTTTTATTTCCAATTTCATTGGACTAATATCTGACAATATGCATGGGATAATTTCTAATCCTTTGCATTCACTTAAGCATTTTTTTAAGACAGGGTTTCACTATGTATACCAGGCTAGCCTCAAACTTGCAGCAATCCTTTTTCCTTGGCCTCCAAAGTGCTGTGATTACAGGTCTGTACAACAATGCCTGGCTTCTTCAGCATGTTCTATGAGCTAGTAAGTGGTCCACTTTGGAGAATATCCTATGTGCAGCTGAGAAAAATGTGTATTCTGATGTTGTGGGATAGAACATTCTGTGGACATCTACTAAGTCCATTTGTTCAAAAGTTTGTTCAGTTCTGGTATCTCTTTATTGATTTTTTTGTCTAGTTGATTTATTGATCTATTTGTGACAGTGGGATATTGAGGTCCACCATTACAATTATATTAGTGCTTATTTGATTTTTCATGTCTGTTTATCTTTGTTTTATATAGTTCGGTGAGTTGGTATTTGATGCACATGTATTTGTGATTGTTGCTTCTTCCTCTTGGACTGTTCTTTAATGAGGATGTAGTGAACTTCTTTGTCCCTGTTGATCAGTCATGGCTAGAAATTCACTTTGTCTTCAAATAGAATAGCTATCCCAGCTTTTCTCTGGGTTCCTGTCCACAGAGTATTGTTTTCCATTCTTTAACAGTCTATGAATTTCTTTTTGAGTTAAAAGTGTTTCTTGTATGCAGCATATTATTGGATCTTGTTTCTTGATCGAATCTGTTGGCCTGTTCCTTTTGATTGGTGAATTGAGACTATTTACATTGATTGTTATAATGGATGTGTATTGACATATCATTGTCATGTTATTTTCCTATTGCTGGTTTCCTTTCTTTCCCCTCTGTTGCCTTGCCTTGCCTGGTGGATTCATTCTATTAGGGTTTATGGAATCATAGTCCTTGTTATGTCTTTCTAGATGACCTTTATAGCACTGGACACATTTTGGAGTGCTGGTTTGGTGGTCATGAATTTCTTCAGGTGTTCTTTGTCATGAAAGTATCTTATTTTTACATCAATTTTGAAAGACAGTTTTACAGAATATATCAATCTGAGTTGGACACTGTTTTCTTTTAGGGCTTGAAATACTTTGCTCCACACTCTCCTTGACTTACGGATTTGGGTTGAAAGTCTGCTGTGATTCTGATGGACTTTCCTTCATAGATGATTTGTTTCTTTTCTCTAATGCCTTTTAATATTCTGTTCTTTTGTTGAATTTCTGGTATGCTGGCTAGTATATACCTTGATGTAAATTGTTTTTGATCATGGCTAGTTGGAGTTCTATATGTGTTACTCATCTCTATGTTGGATTCTTTTTCTATGGTTGGGAATTTTTCTGCCATTAGTTCTGTGAACGAGGTGTTTTTTTTATGTCATTTGCACTGTATTCTGATTTTCATTTATTTTGATCAATCTGATGTTATTTTTCTTTACTTCGTATAGCAGCTGTTGGATTGATTTTTCATGGTCCCTGTTATTTTTAAGAAATCTTTCTTTTCATGATCACAAGCTGCAATTCTGTCATTTAGATCTGACATTCTGTCCTCACAGTGGTAAATTCTGCTCTCTGTACTTTCAATAGATATCTGTTTGAATCTTTCATGGATTCCATTTCTTTCCTATGTTATACTTTCATGGTTTCTATCACTTTCCTAAGCTCCTCTATTTTTAAAATCTGTATCTACTATACATTCAGTAACTATGTCTTTCATTAGGGTCATCATCTGTGTAGGTATCTGTGAAATTACTTCTAATTTGATCTTTTCTAGAGCCTCATTAATCTTCTTTGTTACTTCTGCTGTTACCATTTCAGAGAGTCCAAGTGGGTGATTTTTGAGTTGTTCCTCCTCATTGATCCTGGGTTTATCTTTGATGAGCTGGAAGTCTGGGGTTGCAACTTTCTTCCATGTCTTCTCATTTTCTATTTTTTAAGTTTAAATCCTGCATTGTTGCTTGTGTATTGCCAGGATTAAGAACACTTAGGAAATGGCTACTTCTCAGAGATGTCTTCTGGGTGTAGCTAGATTTTGTTGCAAGATCCTAACTTTTCAATTTTTGGGGGATTAGAAGTTTCTGCCTATTTGGCCTGGCTCCTAGTTCTTTGGCTCTGGTCTATAATATTATTTATGCACTTCAAGCAATCTCAGTCTTGGCATACAAGGAAGAACAACTGATTAAAACAGTTATTTCACTTTGGCTAAAGTAATACCATCAGTAATAACAATAGTATCATGCATAGCCCAGAAAAGAGCAAACTGTGGTAACTACTAATTTTCCACCTTTAAACATATGAATACTATTTGTAGTTATATAACAAAATCTAAAAGAGACCAGAAAATTGTATACAATAAATATCCTCTCAATATGGAAATTTTACCCTCAGGGGAAAAAATTTAAAAGGGGTTTAAGGGGAAAATAGAGAAATAGGAGAAAGCAAGGCTGGAGGACAAGGGAAGATTATGCAGGCTTTGGGAAACTGATGAAGAAAACAAGAGGGAAAGAAAGAAGGAAGAGACAAAAACAAGAACAGAACAAAACAAAACAACAAAAGCACCTAGAAACTATGTTCACACTCATATAAAACATGAACAAACAAGAAAAAAGAAAAAAACACAAAGGAAGAAAAGAAAAAAAGGAGAAATGTCTACTTCAGGGTGTGTCTCTGCTCTCACTGTTGAACAGAGAGGGGCAGACAGATCCCACTTTTGTGTTGATAGATCCCAGCAAGACTGCAGTAGAATTATGGTGGGATGGTGGATAATCTCAGCAAGCCTGTGTCTTTAGTTCCACTGAAGATCAGGCTACTTCTGGTTTCTGGTGGTGAGGCTGGGACCTGAGGTGTTCAGCCCACTATACTCTGATTGCCTCCTGCCAGCTTGAACTCAGCTCTCTGACTTTCTGCTGGCTTGAACTGAGTTAGTTCCATGATCACCTGTCAGCTTGCACTCAGCTGCACCTCATCCTCACACTGTGATTCACTAGATGGAGCCAACTTGCAGCTGCTTTGGGTTCTGAGTTCAGTTGGCCCCTTTCCAAAATGGTGACTGACTAATTGCCCTCTCCTGGGAGACATCTGAACCCAGATAACTCATTAGCCACTGCAGTCCACTACATCTTCTCCTCTGTTTCACTGGGTGTTTCTTCATACAGGCCTTTTGGGTTGCCAGTAGTCACTGTGGGTCTCCAGGTTTGAGCTGTCCCTTCCATGCCTTGAGCCAAGGCTCAAGGAGAAAGTGTTTCTTGCCGTCTCCCTCTTCTGTGTTGAGGTCCCTCTCTGCGCTCTCCCCATGGGTTTCAGTTCTCAATTTAGATCCTAGCTAGGCCCTGCAGACCCACTTTTCTCCTTTTTCTCTTTCTCATGTTGCTATATTCCATTATCTGGACTCCAAATCTCAGAGAGGCTGTTTCTCTGCTGCTCACCACTCTGCCATCTTCCCGGAATTCTGGCTTCAGTCATTTCTGAGCTCACTCATTTCTCCCCTGTCCAATTTTTTGGAGATGGAGTTGTTCCTTAAATTTTGGTATTGGGCCCATGTTTCACGTGGATCTTTTATTTCTTCAGTGACAAAAATACGTAAGTAAATCCATAATAGGTACATAAAGATTTAAAGATATTCTTCATTTTTTGTTTGTTTGGGTGGATTTAAAAAAAAATCTAGTTTCTCTCAGAAAGAAAGGTTTTTAATGGTGGCATTGGAGGAGGTTTATCTCAGGCAGGGGTAAATAATGCTCATAGCCTGCCCAGACTGAGATTGTGGCCAAAATATTCTCTCATCCAGGATCTTCTAGGTGTCCTATAGGTTCTCTTGCCCCCAGCTCACAATAGAACTATTACAAGTGACAGTAATAAAATATAATAACCTATAGCACTACATGCTTTAATCCATTGTTTCCAAAATCACATTCCTGTCTTGATTTTCAGCGGGGTGGTGGTGGTGGTGGAAATACCAGCAAAGTGTATGTCTAGTTAAATGTTTATGTATATTTTAGGCAATGGGGGTGTGATGCAGTGGTAGGGAGCTTGCTTAGCATATATAGGCCTGGGTTTAATTCCCAACACCACAAAAACCATAACAGCAGCAAACAGAAAACAAAGAATATCCTTAAATGTTTATGTATAGAATTATGTATCTATTTATCTGCTTTGGTCAATAAAGAAATGAAGGATCCATAAGAAATACAGACCCAATTTTCAGAAGCTATTTCAGATCAGTTAGGGAGAGAAAAGAATCACAGCAGACAAAGCAAAGCTGTGTGACAAAGTCTCCTTCTTGGGTAGGCAGCCAACCATAAGATGTGTGGACTTAGCACATGGGAATTTTCTCCATCCTCAAGAGGGTGTGGAGGTACAAGGGCACCAGGGGGTGACTGTCAGCTGCATGGCTTGTGGTAGACAGTAGGGAGACACAAGTATTTTCTTAAACAATTTATGGGGCATTCAAGAAGCTCTTTTGCTTTTTTATTCTGCCCCTTTTGGCTAGGTTTTACATTGATTTGCCTTAAAATTTGTGTGTGTTTGTAAAATAGCTCATCATCCTTGTAAGAGAGTGTATAAAGTACCTTATAGTTTAAAGAAAAATAAATATCCAGTACCCACCATCAGTTTTGAGAAATAAAACATTACTAAGATCCTTGACTGTGCTTTGGAGCCTCAGTCCCCTTATTCTCTATTTGCTCTCTTCAGTGATATAGAACCACTATCTTGAACTGTCACACGCATGAATTCCTCGTGCCTCCCCTTGAACTGGCTTTGTTATTCTGCAAGTTCTCTCATTAATGAATTAAATAAAATGTTAACTATGTTCCTATTGTATTAGAATTTTTTTTATATGTTTTGAAAGGTAAATTTGGTTATTCTTGGGCCCTGTGTATGTGGCTTATTAAAAATCCAGGCTTTAAGCCATAGGAATCAACACACGCCATCAATAGTATTATTTGCCCCCTGGGTTCAAACTTTATTGAGGAATTTCTTTACTCTCCTGACAGTTCAACTGTGTATTCAGTTTTAAAAAATTCAGTGTGCTGTATTAAAACAGCTTCTCTGGATTCTAGTCTACCATACTGATCAAAATGGATATCTTTCCAATTGACAATTTTTAGCAGTTAGGCACTCATATTTTATTAACTGAGGCATTCCTAGATAAGGAAAATGCTTCTGTGGGTTTCCTATCACCCTCAAGTTTAATATATTTTGGGCCCCTAAAAAATGGGAGGAAGACTGGGGTAGGAAAGAGAAGCACAGGTTGTCCTGAGCCGAGGTTTGATATAGGGAGGAGGGTTTGGGGCACTAGAGGGGAGAAGAGAGAAAGGAAGGAGGCTAGAGTTGTAGGAGGATCAGGTGTTTCATGCCCATGCTCAAGGACTATCCTACAGGGACACTTGGAACTTTCTCATGACTGCAGCTGCTCAAGGCTAAAGAGGAGGATCACACAGAAAACCATCAGCACTGTTCCTGCTGCTCCTTGAACATCAGTCCCGTGGTGGATGCTGTTGCTGTTCCCATCTGCAGGGCAACTTCCTTGGTTGCTTTCTTCCCAAAACTAGTCAAATTTTTCTTGCCTACACTCTCTTAGAGTCCTGCTTACTCCTTAGGATTTGAGGAGCTGATGGTGAGTAGATTGAGAGACGATAACAAGTTTTAGGACTGAGTTGCCTTTCCGGTTATATTATGAGGTTTTGAGTCTCTACTTTCCCCTTCACACAATATCACAAACTCTAGCAAGGTGAGGATGAAAGATTAGGAATAAGGAGAACAGTAACAGATTGTGAAATTCAATGTGTCTGAGCATGTACCACATGTAAAGTTCTGTTGTGAGAGTATACAGGACTTTTACAAGTCCAGATTTTCAAAGACAGATTGTGATTTCAAGTATGCAATCTCCTCACACTCAGAGGACAATTTTGCCTCTCTTTTGGATTGGAAACTGCAAGTGCACCCCCGAGAACCCAGTCTTTCCAGTCTGGGTTCTGTTATTGATTAGTTGAATAAGCAGACAAGGCACTCGCCGTCTCAGCCTCCGCCTCCTCTTCTGTAAATGAATCCGTATCCGCAGAGTGGCCTTTCCTACTAGGCTCTGCCAGGAACCTGCTCCATTATATGGAACCCATGTGTTTGGGGGACCGTGCCTCTCCACTGTGTCCCCCAACCATGGGGTGCTTGAGGGCCCTACCATCATAGTTCCTGTTTCCCCTGGCTACAGAGGTGGCACATATCTCAAACCAATTAGAAGACTTCAGAATTCTCCATAGAATCAACTTATAGTTTTTCTCTCTGTGGGGGAAACTGGAAAGGCAGTGGTTCCCTGAACTGCTTGCTACTAGATTTTGGCACCATGGAAAAGTCAGCTGGAGGGAACAAAACTAATGTATTTGGGAGACAAAAAGAAAGAAAAGGCAGAATTCCTAAATCTTGAGGTCCAACTACCCTTCCCTGGAAGGTTGTAGAAACCAATGGAAATGCCCCTTTTGACTTAGTAAACTTTGAGTCAGGTTTCTGCCACTCATCACCCAAAGAGTTTTGACAACTCCTGATCACAGGGATTATTTCTGGACTAAAGATCATGTGTATTTGTTAAGCTAAACATACTATGCAAATGTGTGGTGAAATTATTGTTCATTGGTCCTAGGTTCAGATATAAGATTGATACATAGGAGAATGATGTGTCTTTTGAGAACCCGCCACGTTGGGCAGAGAGGCAGCAACCAGAAGAAAACCCGCCTGCCTCCCTGGTGAGTGTACGTGACCACGTGGACTCCTGGGAGAGAATGATGTGCCTTTTGAGAACCTGCCATGGTGGGCAGAGAGGCAGCAACCAGAAGAAAACCCGCCTGCCTCCCTGGTGAGTGTGCACGACTGTGCAGACTCCAGGAAAGAAAGAGACAAGGACTACGCCCCCTCCCCCCGTCAGCAACCTGCTGGCCCAGAGGACTGGCTAAGTTCATAGCAACTAAGGTACATAAAGTAACTAAATGTTTGTATTGTTAGGTTATTTTGCAGACCTGGTGCCCGCAGTCTGAGCATTTCTTGGGAAGATGACATTGCACAGTGTGGCAAATACGTGGGATTGTCCTCTGTCTTGTCTTTGAGCCCCAATGTCATTCTCATTGTTTTACTTAATTTTGATTAATTTTCGTTTTTTTTTTCTTCATTTCATATCCTGTTTTTATTGGTTTTATTGTGTTTTGTTTTGGATTTGTTTTTGCTATACCTGATGGAATGGTCAACTATTCTGAAAATAACAAGATACAATAAAATAGCTATTGTTTTCATAGTATCTCTCTTTGAAGTTCTATGCCAGTTCTACTGCTTTGTTTTGATTGTTCTGTTGTCTTTTGTTGGCTTTTACTATCTTTAAAATGAAAAAAAAAAGACTGATACATAGATATTTGACGTGGAATATATAGTTCTCATGTGTGAAAACATATTTATAAATGTATTATCACAAATGGACAAAAATAGCTCCAGCAAGCATGTTTGCTAGTGAGGGTGTGGCCTGAAGATGTTTTACGAAGGCCCTGGTATTTGTTAGGACTATCTATGTTCTTTGTGGTGTGTGATGCTGTTAGTGGGGACTTGGCTCCTGCTACAAAGCATGGGTGCCTGAGAAGCTGCTCCTGAAGAATGCAAAGCCATTACTATTAGATTCTAACAAAGGAGAACATTTGCTTCAAAGGAAAGATTGCTATTAAGAAGACAACTAAAGCTCTGGTGATCTGTGTGAGGGGAGGGAGTGGTTGCTTAAATAGCACAGAACGCAGCTAAGAAGGGTAGGAAAAGCAGTCTTCTTACTGTGTGCTGATTACAAACTGCAGAGGAAGTGACTTTAGGGCAGGATGTGGGCATGAGCAGCAGGAGGTCTGGAAAGGTGTGGATTTAGGAAGCCTCTTGTCAGCTTCCTGGGCTGAGTCATTCATCAGTGGCAGAGGCTCCCGGGTAAATGCATCTCTATGGGGCTCACTGTGGGAAATCAGGAGACAATCTGCTATGTCACCTGTGATGCTTTCCAGGGCTCTCTGGGATTTTGTTCAATTTTAAGAAACACACAATCGTGATGTGCTGGCACTTCTGGCAAAAACATATTTTGGCAAATGTAAAATCGCTCATGAAATTAATTCACATTCTGCATAGCATCTG
>RJWM01037042.1:0-17726 GCA_004363535.1 Dasyprocta punctata
TAATTTTGCAGGGTACATTAATCTGGGTTGGAAGTTATTTTCCTTCAGGGCTTGAAATATTTCACCCCAAGCTCTTCTTGAC
This sequence comes from Dasyprocta punctata, assembly GCA_004363535.1. Taxonomy (NCBI): domain Eukaryota; kingdom Metazoa; phylum Chordata; class Mammalia; order Rodentia; family Dasyproctidae; genus Dasyprocta; species Dasyprocta punctata. Next base: position 83 of record RJWM01037042.1, read on the forward strand.
CTGATGATTTGTGTTGAGAAGTCCGTCGTGATTCTGATGGGCCTTCCTTTGTAGGTAATCTGTCTCTTTTCTCTAATAGCTTTTAATATCATGTTTTTGTGTTGGATTTCTGGAATCCTGATTATTATATGTCTGGGTGTTGGCCTGTTTTGGTCAAGTTTAGCTGGAGTTCTATATGCTTCAGTTATCTGAAAGTCTCTTCCTGTTCCCATGCTTGGGAAGTTTTCCGAAATTATTTCTGTAAATAGTCTTTTAATTTGGTTTGTATTGACCCCTGCTTTTTCATTCACACCTTTTATTCGTAAGTTATGTTTCCTTGGGTTGTCTTGCAGCGGTTGCACTGCCACTTCCAGATTTCTAATTATCTTGAGAAAGTCTCTCCTTTCTTTTTCCCAAGTTTTCATTCTTTCTTCCAGATACGAAAGTCTATCCTTAGTTTCCTTCAAGTGGTTCTGCCAAATTTTATTGGAGTCTCTGATGTCCTGGTAATGTCTCTGAATCTGATTAATGCATTCAAATTCTTTATTACTTTCATTCTCAATTTCCTTTGATTTTTTTATCCTCCACCTTTCCTGCTATGTTTCCTTTAGAGGCATTTAGCGATTCCCCGATTATGAGTTTCATTTCAATTCTCAGTTGGGTTAACAGTGCTGCTTTAATTTCTTTCATAGCTTCATGGAGTTGTCTCCCCACTTCTGTTGTCAACTCCTCTGAGAGTTTAATTTTTGGACTCCTGACAGTTTCAGCATTAGCATCCCCAGAATCGGTTCTGCTTGTATCGGAGTGTGGAGAGCGCCCTCTGCCTTTCCGTCTTGGCATTTTCCTGGTCTCGCCCGTGAGGCCATGTTGGTCCACTGCCTCTCCCAAGCCTGTTTCTGCTCCGTGAATGTCTACTGCGGTGCACGAGAGGATGGGGCCGCTGTCTGGTTAACCATACAGGGCCGTCCACCAAACCTCCTCTATCACCCCCAGGGCACCCGCGCTGTTTCCACCACAGCCTTCCAGGAACCATGCCTAATTAGGTGCAGTTCCGGTCTCAAGATGGCTGTCCCTCACTCTCCCTCTGGGTGGGGGGCTGGGGGCCGCCGGGTTCACTCACCCACTCACGACCACCTCGCTCCACGGTCGACCGTCGTCTCTGCCCTGGCGCCACACCGCAGCAAATCTACCGGCAACTCCCCCACGTATCAAGAGCACCAGGATCATACCTTCTCAGCTCGGGTCACAGCGCTGATTGGATTCCACTCCAGACAGAGGTGCTGCTGGTCTCTGCCTTTATTTCATTCTTTTACTCTTTCCGTGGGCTAGAGTTCTCGTTTTAGATTCTTCTTGGGTCCAGAGGACCCATCTCCCTCTTTTTTCCTTCTCTCTGTTTTTATATTAGTTTATATTCCAGCATTTTGATGGTATATTCAGGGAGCTTCCCTGTCACGGTGTCATCTGGGTGACCACCTTGGAGGAAGTCCTCTAAGTGAGCGTTCTTATGGATCAGTGACTTTCTGTAGGGGATTGGTATGGTAATTCTTGGCTTCTCAAGGTGATCCATACATAATCCCTAATGATTATACTTAGGGGGTGGTTCCATTTGTTTTGCCTTCTGTCTTGAGATCTGGCCCACAGCAAGAGGTGTGTGTCTCTTCCAAGGTCACAAGACATCTGGTCCTCTGCTGGCTCCTTTGAGGGCCTAGTCCTGTCTGACTGCCTATAATATTTCTATCTAATCAGTTGCCTGTAACATTATCACCACTTTTATTCAACATAGTACTTGAAACATTAACCAGAGGAATCAGGCAGGAGAAAGAAATAAAAGGAAATACATACATGAAAGGAAGAACTCAAATTATCATTACTTGCAGATAACATGACACTCTATATAGAAGATCCAAAAAGTTCAAACAAAAAAAACTCTTCAGCAACTTAGGAGGATAAAATACCAACACACAAAAATCTTTAGCATTTATACACACCAATAATGTACTCATAGAGAAGGAAATCATGAACACAATACTATTCACATAGACTCAAGAAAAAATAAAATGCCTAGGAGTTAACCTAAGCAAGGAAGTGAAAGACTTCTACAAAGAAAATGACAGTATTCTGAAAAAAGAGATTGAAGAGGACATCAGACAATGGAAAAATGTCCCCTGCTCCTGGATACATGGAAAAAATATTGTCACAATGACCATACTCCCAAAAGTATTTTACATATTCAGTATAGTCCCAATCAAAATACCAGTGGCGTACACTACAGAATTAGAGAAAAAAGTACTAAAATTCTTATGGATCCAGAAAATACTCAGAATAGGAAAAGCAGTTTTTGGCAACAAGAAAAAAAGCAGGCCTTGAAATATCTGACTTCAAATTATACTGTGAAGCAATGGTGATAGTGTGGTACTATAACTGAAACAGATACATGGATCCATGGAATAGAATGTCATGATGGTGAACCATCTAGTGCTTTCAATTACATGAACAATATGCTGTGGTATGTGTGCCATAGAATTGACAGAAGTGACATAAACATAGAATTGACATAAACATACCCAGGCACATTCAGTTATTTGATCTTTGAGAGCTATTTTATCTTTGACAAAGATGCCAAAAGCATATGTTAGAGGAAAGTTAGCCTAGTGAACAAGTGATGCTGGGAAAACTGGTTATCTGTTTGCAGAAGATTAAAACTCATCCTTTATCTCTCACCATATGCTAAATTAAAATCAAAATAGAACAAAGATCTAAATATTAAAACAGAAATATCAAACTTATTGGAAGATATAATAGGTAAACCATTTGAAGACACAGGTGTTGGAAAGGATTTTCTAAACAGAAACAATAGCAAGGGTCAACAAATAGGATTATATCAGACTAAAAATCTTGTGTACAGCAAAAGAATCAATTAGCAGAGTGAAGGAACAACCTACAAAATGGGAAAAATTTTGCTAGCTACTCCTCAAACAGAGGACAAATATTTAGACTATGTAAAGAACTGAAAAAGTTAAATCATTTGAAATTAAGGACTCAGTCGAGAAATGGGCATGAGAAATGAACAGACATTTCACAGATGAAAATATACAAATGGTCAACAAATATATGAAAAAATGTTTACCACCTCTGGCCATTAGAGCAATGCAAATTTAAACAATGCTAAGATTCTGTCTGACTCCAGAAAAAAATGGCAGTCATTAAGAAATCAAACAATAAGAAATGCTGGCAAGGCTGTGGTGAAAAAGGAACCCTCCTTCATTTTTGGTGGTAATGTAACTAGTATAACCATTATGGAAATCAGTATGGAAATTTCTCAAAGAACTGAAATTAGAAACTCCATAAAACTCAGTTATTCCCCTTCTAGGTATCTTCAACAAAGACTTTAAGATCATATTACTGTGATACATGCATGCTAATATTTATATCACAATAGTTTCTAATACTTAAATCCTGGAATCAGCCTATGTATCTATCAATAGGCATTTGAATGAAGAAAATGTAGTATCTCTGCAATGAAAATCAGGATGTGGAATTAGAGGAGCAGGAAGGCAAGGGGAGCAAGGAATTAAAAAAAAACCAAGATGTAGTATGCACTTGTACTCATTCCCCAAGATGACTGTAAACTGCACATACTGCAAATATATACTAATAACATTTTAATTTCTTTAAATTCAAGAAAATGAATTTCTTTTAATTTAATGAAATAAAAAAGGAAATGTTCCTGAAACAGCATGGAGAGAGGTATTAAGAGGAGCAGATGTTATTAAAGGGGACTGCTTTACCTCTCATCTCCTTTGATTTCTGAAGCATAGCAACAGAATCCAAAAATAATAAGGTTGTAGGGAAGAAAAAAAAGTATGTTCTAGACAACAGTACTGGCTTCTTCTGTTTCCCTTTCAAAGAAAACATAGGCTAAAATTAAAATTATCATCTGTATACCTAAACTGCCCTGGAAAACTCTTTCAGTTTGCAACCAGATTTTTTAAAAATGATTTCCCTGCATTTCAGGTTTCTTGTTGTTGAGAAAAGGGATTGAATATTACTGAGAGGAAAGGAAACTTTGCTGAATTTTGACCTTCAGTCTCCTGCTCCCTGCTCTAGTAGGAACTCTTTTTCAGAAGGTGCTAAGCCATTTACTGAAGAAAGAATCATCTGACCTTACCCTGGTGACTGTTTGACTAAAGTCACTAAATCTGAAGGTGGAGCAGAGAAAATAAAAACGAGAGAGATAAGGAGGAGGCCTTAATGTGGAGGGCATGGGAGAGCTTTAGGAGCAGGGCGGGGTGTAAAAGCTCTCAACAAGAACAGAGGAGTGTAGTTACCTTTATCAACTTTGGCTGGGGGAGGAGTTTGGGGAGGTGGGCAAAATGACATATTGACAGGTGATTTGAGGGAGCATCTGCCTGTGTAAAGCAGGAGATAGAATGATTTATTGAGGTCTGGGGGTGGAGGCTTGGTGGGTTGTGGAGTCTTGGGATTGGAGAGGGCTTGGTGCAGGTGCAAAAGGGAGCGGGAGGTTTATCTCTGGAATGAGAAGGAAAACTTGGAGTTTACTGTTGGAGAGCTAAGTTGTTTCTCTGGGTCCAGTACCAAGTTGGGGGGATGCTAAGCCCCAGGCTAGCAGAACCTATCAGTGACCATTCAGAAACCAGTGCCCAGCACGATCTAGCTCTTTCTTGCTTGTGAACAGTTGTGTGATTTCTGCTGGACGTCATTTTAGCTTAATGCAGGAGCATAACCCAGAATGGAAGCCAGGTTCAAATCTTTCACCTCACCTTGGGAATGGAGCTGAAATCTTTCCTGCCCTAACTCTCTGGATTTTAAAAATTTTAACAGGGTAATTAGAGTCCTAAAATGTTTCTAAATCCATCCCACTCATAGAATTAAGTTGCATGTTCACTAACTCCAGTTCCTGAAAAAGAATGTTCAGGACACATCAATAAGAGGCTCATAGGAATTTATTATAGAGAACTTTTAAAAGTACACATTCAAAGAAATAGAGTGCAGACTCTCAAGAGAGATGCTTTATGTTCTGGAGCTGGGCTTGCAGCTGTCTTGTAGATGGGTTATCTAGAAGATATATTCTTACTGGCAGTCAGGTTACCCATTTGTCAGGATACGTTAGAATTTGAACCATTTACAAGTGTTTGAAGTTGAGATATGCTGCCCACTAAAAGTAGAGTTCTGTGGGAGGAAGTATAATTTACACCTGAAAAGCACAAGGCCAGAACCTCATTTACTGGTTTATTTATTTATTATTTATTTATTTTTTGCAGCACTGGGGATTGAACTCATAACCTCAAGCCTGCCAAACAGGCACTTAAGCCAGTGAGCCACACTCCCAGCCATAGCTTTTGAGGCACGGTCACACTATGTAGCTCAGGCTGGCCTTGTGCTCATGCTGTAGCCCAAACCGGCCTTGAACTCACTATGCTCCTCCTACCTCAGCCTCCCGAGTGCTGGGATTAAAGGCATGCGCCACCACACCTGGCTTTACTGGTTTATTTATTGTGTTATTAAGACTTTTAAAAATTTTTTCAGTGACTTTTCTGGAATTGAAAAAAACTTGAGGAACATTTTTGCCCTGTAGCTGCAGTTTTTCTTAAGAGTACATTTTAAAATTCTAATAGTCCTTGTCACTTTTTTACCTGTCTTTTTTTTTATCCTACCTCATTCCTATCCCTCAGATTTAATCTCTTAATCTTAAGGAATGCAGAACCTCTGAGGGTCTGCCCTTTCTTGTAACTTCTTTAGGCCCAGAAAGGGCATTGATCTTGCCTAGCAAGGAATCAAGTTTTGCACTAACATAAAGAAGACAAAGTAAAATGAGTGTTTTTTGTGGAACTATCATCTATCAATAGTCTGGAAAGGGAGACAGAACATTATTAAGTTATTTATGCTTATTTTATGACCATGTTAAACAAGAAGGGAGCACAAATTTTAAGTAGGGTCTTGGTGAATAAAGTCTCTAAAAATTTGTAGAAGTGACACAGAATTAAGTAGAATTTGACACAGAATTTTATCTTTACTATTAACCTCTATTTGTTTTGATTTACATGTTTCATCCAGGTGTTACAGGCAACTGAGTTAGATAGAAATATAGGCAGTCAGACAGGGCTGGGCCCTCAAGGAAACTGGCACAGAGGACCAGATGTCTTGATGACCTTGGAAGAGACACACACCTCTTGCTGCAGGCCAGATATCAAGACAAAAGGCAAAACAAATACACCCATATGCTAAGGATTGATATTCTAAATAGTTCTATATCACCCTGAGGAAGTCAGGAGTCAGCATCCCACCCTTTTACAGGAAGAGTCATTATCATTAAGCATCCCTCATTTACTACGTGACTCGCTTCCCCATTTGTCCTTGATTTAATCAATTTTACCTGAGCAGTTAATCTTATTGGTTAACCATGGTTATGTCCCACCTTATGTCCGTCTGCCTTGCGAGTTCCCAGTTTTCCCCATCATGGTTTTACTCTATATAAGTCCCTAAATATGACAGAATCTTTGGCAACCCGCTCGGGCCCCCTTCTGTCCCTCAGACAAAAGCTTTCTTTCTCTCCATAAATATCTTCTGCTCTTACCCTCCGTTGTTCCTAAAATTCATTCTTCGATTTTAGAGAACACGAACTTGTGTTGGACGTACAGTAGGTTGGGAGTTTCATTCCCCCATATCATTTGGAGGTCTGGGATCATTTTTCCTATATCACAGGGATGAGCCCTGCTGCTCTGCTCTCTGAGACACTCACTGGAATCATAAACTCAGCCCCAGTAACAAAATAAAGGAAAAAATTTAAATGAGGGAAGACATTTTATTTGTGAATGGAAATCACCAGAAGATACCCTGTGAGAGATGGGTAGTAGGGTTTGGGCCAAATACCCATGGGCTTTGTCCTCAGCCCCTTTTATCAACAGATAGGGACCCTTCCTTCTGGAGCTCGTCACTACCTCATTGGCTGTCTTTGGACAGGTCCCAGGTCCTAGACACTAATCTGGGGGCCATTGCCTTCATGCACATTCTTACAAGGGCTTCGTTTGATTTTTTCCTTGCCTGCTTGCTTTTTTTTTTCCCCCTTCCAGGAATCAAACTCTTGACTTTGCCTTGCCAGGCAGGCACATGCTGCTGACCTCCATCCCTGGCCCTGGTCCGCTTGTTCTTGTTAAAACCTTATCTTTGGTATTTGTAGGTTAGGAGGAACCTTACATACAAGTTCAAGTTAGTGATTAAGGGAATATAAGTGTATCTAGTACAGTAATATAATAACTTTAGAGTGAGAAAAATTATATATGGTTGTATATGCATAAGTGTGGATATATATTTAATATACTAAATAAGAGTTTTCTGTTACATATCACGGTCACCCTTTAATCTCTTGTATTTTACTGGAGTTTGGGAGGGTGGCTTATTTAGAGCACTTGGCAGAATTTCTCTGTTCCCTCCTTATCAGCCCTCCCCCTTAGTCTCTTAATTGCTCTCTCCAGCAAAGTTTTAACTCTTTCTAGTCAAGATCTGCCAGAAATCTCAGTGAACCCCTTTCCCCACATACCCAAGTTTAACAGGTGGAATTTAAACCTGCCTGTTCTGTTAAAAAGAAATTCAATATTCTTTTACTTCACATTTTTATTTTTCTTTGTATGTTTGCAGCACAAATTGATTACAATCCTTGTCAAGAGTAGGTAGGTACATGTATATAATTATACTATGTGTTCTGGGCTCCTGATATCATAAATGCCAAGGAATGAACCAAAGGAGGAAGTTAGGAGAGTTCTTATTTGAAATAAGGAGGGGGATAACTCCTAAAATACCACACTCTAAGGGTAAACATCAGGGATTGATATTCTAAATAGGTATTCATCACCTTGAGGAAGCCAGAAAGAGGTGCTAACCCAATTCCTACAGGCAAAGGCCCTCTTCTGTATTCATGCCCACTTGCTAGTGACTTGCTTTCTCAGTTGATCCCAATTTAGTCAATTTTACCAGGGCAATTACACTTGCAATCTTATTAGTTGATCTTAGTTCTGTCCCACCTCATGCCCGCCTTGTGACTTCCCATTTTTCCCCACCTTGAACCCACCTCACCTTGTCATTTTGCTCTATAAAAATCCTAGAAAAGGCAGGGTGTTTGGCAACCCACTCGGGATCCCATCTCTCTCTCTCTCTGACAGAAGTTTTCTCTCAATAAATATATTCTGCTGTTAACCTTCACTGTTCCTAAAATTTATTCTTCTATTTTAGAGAACATGAACTTGTACTGGACATCTAGTAGGTTGGGAGTTTCTTTCCCCTATATCAGGCTTGCTCCCTGAATGGTATAAATTGTATTTCAGCTAACTCAGTTAGGTAGAAATATTGTAGGTAGTCAGACAGGGTTGGGCCCTCAAGAGGTCAATGCAGAAGCCAACTGTGGCTAAAGGTGTTTTCACTGAAGGCCAGGCTTCAAGAAAAAGAAAAGCTACTCACCCATATACTTCCCCTAGGGATGAACAGCAGTGATTGATATTCTAACTAGGCATCAATCACCTTGGGGTGGAGGACCAAATCTTCTTAACCCACCCCTTGCTGGAAAGTCCCTGTCTGCCCCTGTGCATTTGCTATGTGACTTGTTTCCCCATTTGATCCCCATTAAATCAATAATACCCAAGCAACTATACTTATTGTATGCTCATTGGTTGACAATGGTTTTGTCCCACCTCACACACATCCTATGATTTGCCATTGGATCAATATTACCTAAGTAAGTGACTATACTTGCAATCTTATTGTTTGGTTATAGTTCTGTCCCACCTTAAATCTGCCTCACCTCGTGACTTTGCTCAATAAAACAACCTTGAGAAGCAGGTTTGGTGGACAACCCACTTTCCAGGACCCTTCTGTCTTACACCTACCTCTTAGAGGCTTTTCTTTCTCTCAATAAATTCTTCCTACTCTTAACTTCCATTGTTCCTAGAATTCATTCCTAGATTTTCGGGAATGTGAACTCAGCGTTTCAGACACCTAGCAGGTTGAGTTTCTTTCCCCTATATCAAAGGGAAACAAAAAAGGAAAACTTGATTCTCTTTCTTTGGAGGAGCTACAGTCTTCGCCTTTGACATCATCTCTTGGCTTCTAGCACCAATTCTTTAGCTTCTAGAACAGACCCTTCAGCCTTCCATGACAGACCCTTTGGCCTCCTGATAGGGCCTCACATGGGACACTACAGCGAGTGCTAGGTCTTTGACTTTATCCTTTGGATTTCCAGCGTGCAGACAGCCCTTTTGCATGTTTCTACATCTGACTCTGTGGATGACCACTGTAAGCCAGTCTTGTAAATTATGCATTTTTATATCTTGCATTAAATCTGTTTCTCTGGTAAGCACTGACTGTTACACTGTCTTTTATTTTTCTCTTTAATAAGTTATGCTTTGGGTTTCCAATATATGTAAGATTTAAAGTGGTCAATTTCAAAATATTGTCTTTAACTCTGAGTGAATAAATACTAGTAGACAAATTTGCCTCTTTGCCTGTGAACACGACTGAGGTCATACATCTCAAAGAGTCCTTAAATAGAGGGGAAAGAATCAAATATTCAATAAAGTATGGCTTCACTATACTAACTCTGACTGGAAAATTACTAGCAGTTAAAAATTTACCCAACTGATTTAATCATTTGACTTTAACAGACAAAATGTTTACAGAGGGAGTAGGTCATGGGTTTAACCTAATAAAATCTAGGCAGCAGCTGAGAAGATTGCATGCCCTGTTACAGTTTAGATATCCCCCCACAGCCTCATGCAGTCATGGGGGTGGGCTTCTAAAGTTTGTGATTGATTCATGGTCCAATTCTGGGATTATGAGTGCGAGTGCTACCCCCAACCTGTGGTGGGTAGGCTGCGCACAATATAAGGAACAGAAAGAGTCTTCTTTCACACTTCTCCCTTTTTGCTTTTGTTGTTTTTGCTATCTTCAGCTTCCATGAACTGTTGCTCCTTTGCCGTGCCACCCTACCTTGGAGCCAGTTGATTATGGACTGAAAGCTCCACAAACTGTGAGCTTAATAAAGCTTTTCTTCCTTAATTTTGGGCATTGGATATTTTGTCTCTGCAATAAGAGAAAAGTAACTAACACAGAATTTGGCACCAGAGAAGTGGGGTCATTGCTGGGACAGTACCTGACCATATGGTTCAAGAGCACTTGGGAATGGATTGTGGGAAGAGTTTGGAAAGATTTGGAGATGTCACCCAAAACAGTAGCACTGGAATGCCTTAGGCTATTCTGCAGGAGATCCCAGTCACAGCTCAGAAGACCAGAAGGCTGATAGAAATCCTGCTGGTAGAGACCGGGCTTGGGAGAAAGACTGCATTGGTTGGAGCCCAGATGATGTGTGTTATGGCTTGGAAGAAAGTTTGTCTACATTTTGCTCATATCTAAAGACTTGACCTGAGACTGAGATTAAGGGTGGTGGACTAATAAATCTGGTAAAATAAATTTCTAAGCAGTCTAATTTGGGGCAGTGGCATGGCTATTGTTGGGGGTTTTAGCCAGATTCATATTGAGAAGCAAGAGCAAAAACCCCAGCAGAATGATTTAAAATGTTGTGAGTTTGACCAGAATGGAAGCTCCAGTAAGGCTGTGAACTTCAAAGATAGGGCTGAAGAGAGCTCCATTACTGAGAAGGAACAGGAGAATATAAAAGATGGCCTTAGGGAATCACAAGAAGCAACAAATCTCCACCCTGTGCAGTGACAATACTGCAGAGGTGAAAGACTTTGCTTTGAGAAGAAAGCTGCACAGCACCAGGTTCTGGGATGGCAGTGACCACACCAGGTTTCAGAATGTTGGCAACCACACTGGGCTCCAGAATGGTGGCAACATAGAGGTTCTGTTCCTTGGAATTGTATTAAGTGCTCAGTGATCCAGGTACTCAAGCCCAACCACCAAGAAAGAGGAAAGCCTGGCTACTGCTCCAGCTTATAGCAGACCTTGGAATCATCCACATGGAGCTGGTTTCAGGTGCATGCGGAATGCAAGAGTTATGAGGTTAAGAAGGCTTCCACCTAGGTTTCAGAGGGCCTGAGAGGCCAGACAGTGCACCCCTGAGAGGGCAATATATGAAGTTGTGAGTGCAATACCCAAGGTACAGTGGAGACCCCAGAAGTTTGGAAAAGCCAGGGTTGTGAGTCATCTAAAGAAAGCTGCAAGGAGGGAGCAAAGTGGACTTAAGGGAGAAGCAATGAGAGCTACTACTACAGGAAGTGCCACAGGGGCAGAACGATGCAAGCCTTTTGGAGCTCACAATTTGCCACAAATTGCCTCAGATGCTGTACCTGGAACAGGATTTAATGTTTGCCTTCCTGGATTTTGGACTTTCTTTGATCCCATTCCATTGTATTTCCATTTTTAAGGCTTGGAATGGAAGTATCTATCTTGTGCCATTGATGTTGGAAGTTTTAATTGTTCATTTGTGCAGAGGCTCACAGCTGAGAGTTTGCCTTAGATCACGGAAGAGACTTGGGACTTGGACTTTTTGGCCATGCTGAAACTGTTAGGAATTTGGCAACTCTTACAGATGGACTAAAATGCCTTTTGTGTAAAGGGATGTGCATGAATCTTTGTGGGGATGAAGCAATTATAGTTTGTGTCTACATGTACACCCAAAGCCTCATGAAGTCATGGGGATGGGTGGGTTTCTAGAATTTGTGATTGATTCATAGTCCAATGCAAGTATTATGGTCTTGATTGCTACACCTTTCCTGGAGCAGGTAGCCTGCATATAATATAAGGGAAGAAAAGCATGGACTGAAATCTCCACAAAAGGTGAGCTAAATAAACCTTTCCTTCCTTAATTTTGAGCATTGTGTATTTTGTCTCAGCAATGAGAGAAAAGTATCTGAAACACTCAGTACAGTACTTAAGCAGTGGGGAACTGGGTGAAGAGACCTGTGTGCTAGGGTATAAATTGATTGTTGTAACCACACTGCGTGTGCCTGCCTGTTAGGCTAGCATCTGCTTCTGTGAGATCAGGAAATCAAGCCTTTCATTACACTCCTGGGCCTTCATTTGATCTATCCATTACACACAATAAAAGGTAAGGGGAGTTTGTTACTCACATATAGAAGACGCAGTGGTTAACCATTTATTTTTAATTTATTTTGCATAGCATGGTCTCAAGGTACATATATTTTTCTATAGATGACTCAAATTTTTCCTTCTTTATGGATGAGAAGAGTGTCATTGTGCATAAATACATTTTCTTTATTCACTCATCAGTTGATGGACATATAGCCTGCTTCCAATATTTAGTTATTAAGAGTTGTTCTCAAATAAGCATAAGTATGCATGTATTATTGTCGTATAATGTCTTTAACTCCTTTGGAGCTATGGAGAAGGGGAATAGCTGCATCAAATATAATTTCTAGTTTTAGTTTTTTGAGGAATCTGCATACTGATTTTCATGATGATTTCACCAGTTTGCATCCCCACCAACAATGTAGAATAGTTCCTATTTCACCACAACCTTTCCAGTATTTATTATTATTTTATTTTTGATGGTATCCCTTCTTACTTGATGGAATAAAGAAGAAATAAACGTTTTAATTTGCATTTCTATAAACCAGAGATGTTCAACATTTTTTCGTGTATTTACTGAAAATCTGTACTTCTTATTCCAGGAAGTGTCTTTTTTGTTTCAGTTGTTGTTGGGAACCACAAATTCACAATGGCTAATTTTGCACACTTCACTAAAGGATAAATGGAGGTTTGAGATTATAGTGTCACCCTTTTGAAATTTCCCATTATCTGTTTAGGGATGGGCCATCCTCTCCCACCCACTAAGACTAAAACTAAAACCACCAAGATTAAAAAAGTACTCCAGGGCAAGATCCTTCTTAGAATAAGGTCATCTGCACCCTCTTGAGTCATCCCAAATTATCCATTGCCTGCTAAATTATTGACCTTTGAGCCTTCCACCAACCTTGAGCCTTCTACTAATCCCTCCTATCGTTGTATACATCCAATGAACAGTGGCTGGTTTGGAGTATCTGTCTCTGCCCACTTTGAGGCATTGACCTCCTAGCCTCCCTTCATGTATTATATGTTTGTCTCTGTTTCTTATTTCATCCTTTCACTGTACCCCTCATACAAGCAGTTGGGGAAATTGGCCAGATATCCGATAAGTTCTCCAATTCTTCTTTCAGGCAGGGTCTCATAATCTAGTTCAGGCTGCCCTTGAATTTACTATGTAGTCCAGAGTGGCCTTGAATTTATGACAATCTTCTTACCTCATCTTTCCAAGTGCTGAGATTACAGGTGTGTGCCATCACACCTGGCTCACTTTTCCAATTTTTATTAGGTGTTTTACTTTCAGGTGTCTAAATTTTTGAGTTCTCTGTATATTCTAGATATTAACTCTCTGTCCAAGGAGTAGTTAGAAAAATTTTTCCTGTTCTGTAGTTTGTGTCTTCACTGTTTTGGTTGTTTCTGTTGCTGTGCAAAAGCCTCTCAATTTGATATAATCCCATTTGTTAACACCTGATATTATTTCTCGGGCAGCCAATATACTGGTCAGGAATTCCTTGCCTATGTGCATAACTTCAAGCATTTTACCTATTTTACCTTAAAGCAGATTCAGAGTTTCTGTTTTACTATTTCAATCCTGATTAATTTGTATTTTAGATTAGTACATGGTAACAGCTATGGGTCTAGGTTTAATATTCTGCTTGTGGGTAGCCAATTTTCCCTGCACCATTTGCTAAAGATTATCTTTTCTCCAAAGTATGTTTTTGGCCACTTTTTCAAAGATCAGATAAATAAATGTGCCTGTGGTGGTCTCTGCATACTCTGTTTTATTCCACTGATCGATAAATTTGATTTTGTACCATACCATGTTGTTTTTGTCACCAGCACTTTGTAATAGATCTTGAAATTCAGGATTCTGATGCCTTTTGCTTTCATATTGTTGCTCAGGATTGCTTTTGGTATTCTGAGTCTCTTCTGGTTCCGTGTGAAATTCTGATTTTTTTTTAGTTCTGTGAGAAATGCTTTTGGTATTTTGATTGAGACTGCATTAAATCTATATCTGACTTCTGGAAGTATGGTTACTTTGACAATATTGGATTTACCTATTCAGGAAAACAAAATATTTTTCCATTTTCTTTTTTCTTTTAGAACAAAAAAATGAAAATGATGATACAGAATTTCAAACAAAACAATATGAGATTAACAATGGTTAATATATTGCATATTGTTATCTTCAAAGTAGTCGCTCAGATTACAAGACATAGGAATGAAAAAAATGATGAAATAATGAAACCACAAACTGTTCTTTTTAATGAACCAACAGAGATTAGTAGTATAATTATCTATTTTGAATATATATATATATATATATATATGTATATAATCTTTTCCCTTCTTTCTTTTCTCCTTTCCCCCATTCTGGTTGTCTTTTCCTTCCAAGCAGTCTTCCCCCTCACTCTCACAATACCTATTGTACATTTTGCATCTTATTTACTCTTTCAGGTTTTTACACTAGGGAGACAATACAATGTTTACACATGTGAGTCTGATTTATTTCGCTTATGAGTGTGGTCTCAAGCTGCATCCATTTACCTATAAAAGTCTCAAGCTTATTCTTCTTTATAGCTAAGTAGTAGTACTCCATTGTATAAAAATACCACATCATTTTTATCTATTCCTTGGTTGATGGGCATTTGGGTTGTTTCTAAGATTTAGCTATTACAAATTGTGCTGCTATAAAGATGGGTGCACAGAGATTTTTATGGTTTGATTGTCTGATTATTTTTTCATGCCTAAGTCTTGTAATCTAAACAACTATTTTGAAGATAGCAATATAGAATATATTAACTAGTGTTTATTTCCTATTATTTTGTTTTGAAATTCTGTATCATTTTTATCTTTTTAAAATAAAAAATAAAACCATCATGGGTGCACATATATCACTGTGGTGTGATGTTTTCAGTTCTGGGAAAATACCCAGAAGGGAAATAGCTGGGGCAAATGAGATCTCCAATCCTAGTTTTTTGAGGAATCTCCACACTAATTTCCACAGTGATTGTACCAATCTGTACTCCCACCAACAGTAGAGAAGTGTTTCTTTTTCCCCTCGGCCCCACCAACATTTGCTATTGATTGACTTCTAGATGATAGCCATTCTTTCAGAAGTGAGATGGAATGTCAGTGTTGTTTTAATTTGCATTTCTCCAATGACCAATGATGTTGAACATTTTTCCACGTATTTGTTTGCCATTTGTATTTCTTCATCTGAGAAGACATGTCTATTACCATGCACTAAAGTCAAAATAGATCAATGATCTAAATATTAAAACTGAAACACTAAATCTACTGGAAGACAAGGTAGGTAGAAATCTTAAAGACATAGGAGTAGACAGTGAGTTCATGAACAAAAACCAAACTGCACAGAGAGTATTTAAAGAATCAGTGGCTGGGATCTTGTCGTATTAAAAAGCTTTTGCACATCAAAAGAAAGACCAACAGAGGGAAAATACAACCCATGGAATGGGAAAAATCTTAGCCAACTCTCCGTTAAACAAAGGACTGCTATCTAGAACATATAAACTAATGAAAAAAATCAGGATCTCCAAATTCAAAGACCAAATCCAAAAATGGGCAATCTGAGATGAATATTTTTCCAATTTCTGATGTCCTCTTCAATCTTCTTGTTTAGAATACTGTATTTTTTATTATAACTATTTTTCACTTCCTTCCTTGGGTTAATTCCTGAGTGTTTATTTATTTATTTGTTTTTGCGGCACCGGGGATCAAGCTCACAACCTCATGCCTGCCACACAGGTGCTTAAGCCACTGAGCCAAACTCCCGGCCGTAGTGTTTTTGGCACCGGGGATTGAACTCACAACCTCGCGCCTGTCAGACAGGCACTTAAGTCACTGAGCCAAACTCCCAGCCCTGGTTTTTTGAGGCAGGGTTGCACTGTGTAGCTCAGGCCGGCCTTGCGCTCCAGTTGCAGCCCAAACCAGCCTCGAACTCACAACGCTCCTCCTACCTCAGACTCCTGAGTCCAGCCCTAGTTTTTTGAGGCAGGGTCGCACTATGTAAGTCAGGCCAACCTTGTGCTCACGTCGTAGCCCAAGCCAGCCTCAAACTCACAACGCTCCTCCTACCTCAGCCTCCCGAGTGCTGTGATTAAAGGCATGCACCACCACGCCCAGCTTAAATTTTCTTGAAGGTACTGTTAATCGTAATGTTTTCACAATTTCTTTCTCAGTTTGCTATTGGTTTACAGGAATACTGTTGATACATGTGTGTCATGCAACCTCGTTAAATTTGTTTAGTAACTGTAGGAGTCTTTTGGTAGAGTTACTTGGGTCTTATACATAAAGAAACATGACATCTATAAATAAGAATAGTTTGAATTCTTCCTGTCATACTCATCTCCCTTTATTTCTTTCTCTCGCTTGAGTGCTATGGCAAAAGTTTCAAGTACTATTTTAAACAGGCATATTGTTAATGAAGAATATTGTCTTGTTCCTGGTTTTTGAAAAGGAGTTTTAAGGTTTTCCCTGACAATGATATTGGTGATAGCTTTGCCATAAAGAGCTTTTAAGAGGCTGAGATAAAGTCCTTTTCTACTTTTTATCTTTAGAGTTTTTATTGAAAACCAGCAGTGGATTTTGCCAGTCTTTTTCTGCATCTATTGAGATGATAATATGATTTTTATCTTTGCTTTTATTTATGTGATGTATTACATTTATGGATTTGCATATTCCAAACCATTCTTGCATCCCTGTGAGGAATTCTATTTGCTCACGATATATGATATTTTTAATGATTTGGTGCCTTGTGTTTGCAAGGCAGGGAATTGGAGGGTGGCCAGTGGCTCAGCAAGTGAACATGATCACCAATAAGTGGAACATGTTCAGGAAAGCAGTTCCAAATCCTGCACATGGGATCAATCAGAAAGTGTTCTTAATTTCTTCTCATGAGAAACCAGCAGATTTTTGATAGGATAACCTAGATCTGACATCAGCGTGAGGAGTAGGGGATAAAAAAGATGGCTACTGTTAAGCTGGTGGCCATTCAGTGAACTACTCTGTGCTCTTCAGAGTATACTTCTTTTCCTACTTTTTTTTTTCTGGCACCAGATATCGAACTCACAGCCTCACACCTGCCAGACAGGCACTTAAGCCACTGAGCCAAACTCCCAGCCCGAGTTTTTTGAGGCAGGGTTGCACTATGTAGCTCAGGCTGGCCTTGCACTCGCGTTGTAGCCCAAACCGGCCTTGAACTGACAACGCGCCACCTACCTCAGTCTCTTTTCCTACTTTTAATTGGCCCACACTAACTCTGAAAAGTATATTTCTTTTATAACCTTTAGTACCCTTAGTAAATGTAAAACCTCCCTTACACTTTCCACTTGCCTTGATCAATTTTTCCCTTGAGGATAACAAGAACATATGAAGAATCTGGAGAAGTGTTATAGGCAACTGAGTTAGTTAGAAATATTATAGGCAGTCAGACAGGGCTAGGCCCTCAAAGGAACCAGTACAGAGGACCAGATATCTTGTGACCTTGGAAGAGGTACACACCTCTTGCTGTGGGCCAGATCTCAAGACAAAAGGCAAAACAAATGCAATCACACCCTAAGTATAAGCATTAGGGATTAGGGATGGATCATCT